>QRFJ01000145.1:709396-801385 GCA_006176705.1 Cocos nucifera | reverse complement strand
AGAAGAATAAAGTAGATATGGGGCACTTAGGGCTTAAAGTTGGAACCTTAGAGAGAATATATCAAATTTTATTCGCTTGAAGCGAGCCGGCTCCGTGCCTGAGATATTTCGGCTCGGGTCCTTCTTCAGGTGGCTTGATCACGGCCTGAGCTGACGACTGCATATCCAAGCCGACTTGGCTTGTGCCATCCCTCGATCACTCCCTCTCTCCTCTCTCGATCTCTCTCACCACGATGATGGAGAGGCCAAACCCTCCCTTCCAATTTTCATCTCTCGATCTTTCTCTCTCCCTCTCCGATCTCCCTCACCAGCGAGGTCGGACCCCATCCCTCCCTCTCTACTCTCTCGTCTTCCTCACCGGTAAGGCCGGACCCATCCCTCCCAGTGATGCCGACGAGGCTGGACCCTCTCCCTCCCTCTCTCACTCTCTCGATCTCCCACTCTCCTCTCCGATCTCCTCACTGGTGAGACTGGACCCCTCTCCTAATGATGGCGGCGAGATCGGATCCCTTCCTTCGCTCTCCCTCTCTCGATCTTCCTCGTCGGCAACGACGGCAAGCCGAACCTCCTCCCTCCCTCCCTCCCACTCACCATCTCCCTTGCCAGTGGTCGACGAGCGACCGGCCCTCCCTCTCTCAATCTATCGGTCTCCCTCTCAGTCTCTTCATTCTTACTTTTAGATCCCAAAATCGGTCTTGCTTTCGAGATCCATTATGGTTCGGATCTGGTACTTTAAGTACAGACCCATCGAATATTCGGATTCGAATTCAGTACCAATAATTAAAATTAGGTTTGGATCTGAATATTAAGTTTCGATCTAAACCAACCTATTGACAGATCAAGTCCACAACCACCGATATGACACAGCCCAAAGCTACTACCACAGCACGATCCAAAAACTATGACATACAAATAATTATAATATTTATAATAAATATTTATAATATTTATTATAAATATTTTATAAATTATTATAAATATATATGATTAATAAATAATACTATAAAATTAAAAAAAATTATACCTATGGCTATAGAAAGTGGGTTGCATCTAAAGCTTTGAGGGTTGCCAGCGACGATACTAGAGGAGGAGGACAGCATTAGAGGTAACCTATGAAATAAAAATAAGATAATGAGATAGAGAAGAGAGAGAAAAAAAAGAGAGAGAGAGCAAGGGTGGTCGGGGATGGGGGCTAGGGGGAGGGGGCACAGTGATGAAGAGGTCCGGGAGGCATAGTGACGGGAGGATCGACGATGAAAGGGGTGGAGGGCCGGGTGGGGGGTGGTGGGGAGGGACGATCGGGGATGGGAGGCTGGGGGGTGCGGGAAGGGGCGACCAGGGATGGAGGAAGGAGGGGCGATCGGGGGAGGGTTGGGGGTGGCGGGGAGGGGCGATCGGAGATGGGGAGCTGGGGGGTGGCGGATGGGGGGAGGGGGCGGTGGGGATGGGGGGGAAGGAGGGCGGTCGGAGGGAGGGTAAGGGGTGGGAGGCCGGGGGGGTGGCGGGGAGGAGCGGTCGGGATGGAGGGAGGAGGGGCGGTCGGGGGGAGGGTGGGGAGTGGGGGGGCTAGTGGGGGTGGCATAGGAGGGTCGGTCGGAGATGAGGTGCTGGGGGGTGGCGAGGAGGGGTGGGCTCGGGGATGATGGGGAAGGAGGGGCGATCGGAGGGAGGGTGGGGGCGGGGGGTGGGTCAGGAGTGGTGGAGAGGAGCGGCCGGGGATGAGGTGAAGGAGGGGTGGCTTGGGGGAGGGTGGGGGGTGGCGGGGTGGGGGAGAGCGATCCGAGGATAGGGGGCCAGAGGGGGAGGGGGAAGGAGGGGCGGCGCCAGCCTAGGGGGAAGAAGCCTCACCGACGATGGAGAGGAGGAGGAGAGTCAGAGAGAGAGATCGAGCGCGCACGGAAGAGAAGCAGAAAAAATTTAGAAATTTTTAATCTAATCTACGACAGTGGTTATCGAACTGCTACCATAGATCTATGATAGCATTATCCAAAATCGCTATCATAGATCTATGGCAGCGATTCTATAACCGTTGTCGTAGATCTATAGTAGCAGTTTTTGATAATCACTATCGTAGGTTGAAAATAATTTTTTTCTTATTTTTTTAAATATTATATAATTTTAAAATTTAATATCCATCTTCACCATTCATTATCTAAATAATTATCATTAGAGTGTCATCGCAAAAGGTCGCCTCGATTTGATGGCCCTAACTTCATCGATTAAAAAAAATTGATTTCGAGGATTATGAACGATGATGCAATGATCTGATAGATGGAGACTTCTGATGGATCCAAAAATATGCAACGATGATCTTAATGATGTTTGTAGCATACTATCAAAGTTTCTCTTCAATCGGATATCGTTATCATGGTCAATTTAGTATGGAATAATTTCGATCGTTAAATTAAAAATAAGTGATCAAAGAGTTAAATGACATCCAATTATAAGATAATTTTTCACTTAAATGATCTTTATTATAATTTTAAATATTTTATATGATGATGATAGTAAAATTTAAATCATTTTCATATAAATTATTCATGTTAAGCAGATATTGCAAAAGCACGAGCATAACAATCCATTGATAGATCTAGTCCACAGCCACTGACATGGCACAGCCCAAGGCTACCACCACGGCACGGCCCAAAAACTACGGTATGTAGATAATTATAATATTTATGATAAATATTTATAATATTTATTATAAATATTCTATAAATTATTATAAATATATATGATTAATAAATAATACTATAAATTTTTTTAAAAAATATATACCTATGGCTATAGAGAGTGGGTCGCACCGAAAGCTTCGAGGGTCGTCGACGATGATGCTAGAAGAGGACGACGGTACTAGAGGTAACCTACGAAATAAAAGCAAGATAATGAGATAGAGAAGAGAGAGAAAGAGAGAGAGCAGGAGTGGCTGGAGATAGGTGAATAGGGGGAGGTGGGGCACAGTGACGAGGAGGCGCGGGAGGCACAGTGATGAGAGGGTCGACGATCGAGAGAAAAAGTGTGGGGGGGCCGGGTGGGGGGTGGCGGTGAGGGGCGGTCGGGGATGGGGGCCGGGGTGGGGGGTGGCAGAGAGGAGTGGCCTGGATGGGGGGAAAGGAGGGACGGTCGAGGGGAGGGTGGGAGGGCTGGGTGGGGGGTGGCGGGGAGGGATGGCCGGGGATGGAGGGTCGAAGGGAGGGGGAAGGAGGGGCGGTGCGGTCGGGGATTATAGGAGGGGCGTAAGGGGGACGTCGTCGGGGGGGGAAGGAGGGGTGACGCCGGCTGGAGGAAGAAGGAGCCTCACTAGCGATGAAGAGGAGGGGGGAGGATAGAGAGAGAGATCGAGCGCGCACGAAAGGAAAGCAAAAAAAATTTGGAGATTTTTAACCTAACCTACGACAGCGGTTATCGAACCGCTGTCATAAATCTACAACAACGGTTATCCAAAACTACTACCATAGATCTACGGTAGCGGTTCTATAACCGTTGCTGTAGATCTATAGCAGCGATTTTTGATAACTGCTGTCATAGGTTGAAAATAATTTTTTAAATTTTTTTTTCTAAATATTATATAATTTTAAAATTTAATATCCATCTTCATCATTCATTATCTAAATAATTATCATTAGAGTATCATCGCAAAAGATCGCCTCGATCCGATGGCCCTAGTTTCATCGATTAGAAAAATTTAATTTCGACGATCATGAACGACGATGCAATGATCTGATAGATGGAGACCTTCGATGGATCCAAAAATCTGTAACGATGATCTCGATGATATTTGTAGTATACTATCAAAGTTTTACTTCAATCAAATATCATTATCATGATCAATTTAGTATGAAATGATTTTGATCGTTAAATTAGAAATAAATGATCAAAGAGTTAAATAGCGTTCGATTATGAGATAATTTTTTAGTTAAATAATCTTTATTATAATTTTTAGTTAAATATTTTATTATGGTGATGATAGTAAAATTCAAATTATTTTTGTATAAACTGCTCATGTTAAGTACATATTATAAAAGCATGAGCATAACAATCAGTGAAGTTTTAGAATGGTTATCAGGAGACGTATAGTTTTAGATCATTCTTCATCTCACGAGTTAAATTTTATAATCATCATCATAAAAAATAATTAAAATAGTAGCTAAGATCATTTATAAAAAAAATTATCTTATAATCGAACATCGTTTGATCCTTTGATCACTTATTTATCATTTAATGGCCGAAACTAATCTATACTAAATTAACTAAAATAACGATATCCGATTGAATTGAAACTTTGATAGTACGCTACAAACATCATCAAGATCATCATTATAGATTTTTAGATCCATCGGAGGTCTCCATCTATCAGATCATTGCATCGTCATTCGTGATCATCGAAATCAAATTTTTTTGATCGATGAAGCTAGGGTCATCGGATCAAGGCAATCTTTTGCAACGATACTCTAATGATAATTATTTAGATAATAAATGATGAAGATGAATATTAAATTTTAAAATTATATAATATTTAAAATATATATATATATGGCAGTGATTATAATTAACCATTGCCATAAATAGCTTATAGCAGCGGTTCCCACTAACCACTGCTATAGGTCGGCAGCGGTTTCACTAACCGCTACTATAGATCAGACCTATAGTAGCGGTTATAATGAACCGCTGCTATAGATCGATCTATGGCAGTGATTTTTTGTAACCGCTACTATAGGTCCGACCTACGATAGTGGCTTTCGTTAACCGCTGCTATATGTCGGATTTATAGCAGCGGTTAGAAAAATCGCTATCATAGGTCTGACCTATAGTAGCGGTTAACGAAAATTACTATCATAGAATGAAAATCGTTGCCATAGCCGCTGTCATAGGTCTGATCTATAGTAGCGGTTAATGAAAATCACTACCGTAGAATGAAAACCACTGCCATAGAACCACTGCCATAGGATCTATGGCAGTGGTTTCGAAAATCGCTGCCATAGTATGCACTGCCATAAGCTATTTTTGTAGTAGTGATTGCTTTGTATGACTGTAGGATCACTAGTGACCCCCTATCGTCCAAATCTGAGTGCAAAATATCTAATATAAAGAATATTGTATTAGTTAGTAAAGAATAAAATAACATAAATGAGAATAACTAAAGTGTTAGAGTTTACTGTCCAGTATGAGAGGTATAAAATCATGCGAGCTGGTTGCATGATCGCTCTCTCCTTGAGAGCTTTGTTCTTAGCTGAAACAGCTTTGATCTTTGAAAGACATGATGTATAATCTCTAAAAATAAAAATAAATAAATTTATCAAATTAATTATATAATTATGGATGGCAATGCAAGATTTAAAATAACATATTTTGTTGGCTAATAAAGCTTATATGAAATAAGTTCTCGATAAAAATAAAAACCAAAGTAAATAGACAATCTAAAAATTGATCTAAATTAAATATCTATCAAAACATAACAAGAAGATCAAAATTTAACTCACGTGTAATAAAGATGGTTAGTTAGTATCTATAATATATTAGCAAAATAATGATTCTCATCCAGCAGTACATGATAATGTGTTGGTCTGCTGGTCCTCTAATTTAGGTGTTATCTGGTTGTTATCCAGCAGTACATGATAATCTCAGTACATAAAAATATGAAGAAGGCTCGAATCTGCCATTGAAAATTAAGGCATTGCAAGTTCCTTTGCATCTTTAACCATGAGGTGGTTGCAAGTGGTTGTCTATGATATAATAGATCGTACAAGCTTGCCCTGCAACTACAACAATAAGATCAGAAATGCATCACCTCCATTTAGGTGCATTTCGTACAAGCAGTCATCATAGTCTCTTCGAGCCCCTTACTACTATAAAAATGATCTATGACAGCGCATACTATGGTAGTGGTTTTTGAAACCACTGTTATAGCTCCTACGATAATGATTTTCGTTATCCGCTGCTATAGGTCGAACCTATGGCAGCGATTTTTGTAACCACTGCCATAGGTCCAACATATAGCAGCGGTTATCGAAAATCGCTGTCGTAGGTCAGATCTATAATAGCAGTTCCTAAAATCCGCTGCTATGAATCGACCTGTAATAGTGGTTCATTGTAACCACTACCATAAGTTAGATCTATAGTAGCAGTTTTTAGGAACTACTACTATAAGCTGATTTATGACAGCGATTAATTATAACCGCTATCATATATATATATATTTTAAATATTATATAATTTTAAAATTTAATATCAATCTTCACCATTCATTATCTAAATAAATATCATTAGAGTGTCATCACAAAAGATCGCCTCGATTCGATGGCCCTAGCTTCGTCGATCAGAAAAATTTGATTTCGACGACCACGAACGATGATACGATGATCTAATAGATAAAGACCTTCAATGAATTCAAAAATCTGCAACGATGATCTCGGTGATGTTTGTAGCATACTATCAAAGTTTTACTTCAATCGGATATCGTTATCTTGGTCAATTTAGTATAGGTTAGTTTCGACCGTTAAATGACAAACGAGTGATCAAAGGACCAAACGGTATCTGATTATGAGATAATTATTTTATAAATGATCTTGGCTATTATTTTAATTATTTTTTATAGTGGTGATTATAAAATTCAACTTGTGAGATGAAGAATGATCTAAAACTATACGTCTTCTGATAACCATTCTGAAACTTCACTGATTGTTATGCTCGTGCTTTTGCAATATCTGCTTAACATGAGTAGTTTATATGAAAATAATTTAAATTTTACTATCATCACCATATAAAATATTTAAAATTATAATAAAGATCATTTAACTAAAAAATTATCTTATAATTGAATGCCATTTAACCTTTTGATCACTTATTTCTAATTTAACGGCCAAAATTATTTCGTATTAAATTGACCATAATAATGATATTCTATTGAAGTAAAACTTTGATAGTATGCTACAAACATCATCGAGATCATCGTTGCAGATTTTTGGATCCATCGAAGGTCTCCATCTATCAGATCATCGTATCATTGTTCGTGATCATTGAAATCAAATTTTTTTGATCGATGAAGCTAGGGCCATCGGATCGAGGTGATCTTTTGTGACGACACTCTAATGATAATTGTTTAGATAATGAACGATGAAGATGGGCATTAAATTTTAAAATTATATAATATTTAAAAAAAATAAAAAAAAATATTTCCAACCTATGACAGTGGTATCAAAAATCACTGCTATAGATCTATGGCAGCGGTTATAAAACCGCTATCGTAGATCTATGGTAGTGGTTCTGAGTAACCGCTGCCATAAATCTAGGTTAGGTTAAAAATCTCCAATTTTTTTCTACTTTCCTCTCATGCGCGCTCGATCTCTCTCTCTCTCTCTATCTCTCTCCCTCTTCATTGCTAGTGAGGCTCCTTCCCCCTTCGATCGGTGTCGCCCCTCCTTCCCCTCGACCGGCACCGCCCCCTCCTTCCTCCTCCCCTCTGACCCCCATCCTCGGCCGCCCCTTCCCGCCACCCCGCCACCCCCTATCCAGCCTCCCCATCCCCCTCCCCCCCTCAACGCGCCCTCCTTCCCCCCATCCCCGCCGCTCCTCCCCACCACCCACCAGCCCCACCCGATCCGCCCACCCTCCCCCTGACCACCCCTCCTTTCCCCCCCATTCCCGGCTGCTCCTCCCTCCACCCTGCAACCCTTAGCCTCCCCCATCTCCAGCCACCCCTCTCCCGCACCCCCCCACCGCCCCCACCCCCATCCTCCTCCGACCGTCCCTCCTCCCCCCATCTATGACCGCCCCTTCCTGCCACCCCTAGCCCCCATCCCCGACCGCCCCTCCCCGCCACCCCCACCCGCCCCCCAGCCCCCACACTCCCCCTCTCAGTCGTCGACCTTCTGTCACTATGCCTCCCGGGCCTCCTCGTCACTATGCCCCACCTCCTTCTAGCCCCCTATCCCCGGCCACCCCTGCTCTCTCTCTTTCTCTCTCTTTCTCTATCTCACTATCTTACTTTTATTTCGTAGGTTACCTCTAGTGCCGCCGTCCTCTAGCATCATCATCGATGATCCTTGGAGCTTTCGGTGCGATCTGCTCTCTATAGCCACAGCTATATATATTTTTTAATTTTATAGTATTATTTATTAATCATGTATATTTATAATAATTTATAAAGTATTTATAATAAATATTATAAATATTTATTATAAATATTATAATTATCTACATGCCATAGTTTTTGGGCCGTGCCGTGGTGGTAGTCTTGGGCTGTGCCATGTCGGCGGCTGTGGACTAGATCTATCAATGGATTGAGTTCGGATCAGAACCTGAATATTTAGATCTGGACTTAATTTTAATTACTAGTATTGAATCCGAACCCAAATACCACTTGAGAGAGGAAGGGAGAGATCCAGCCTCGCCACCATCATTGGGAGGGAGGGGGTCCTGCCTCGCCGCCATCATTGGGAGGAAGGGGGTCTGACCTTGTCGACGAGGAAGATCGAGAGAGGAAGAGTGGAAGATCAAGAGAGCAAGAGAGGGAGGGAGAGGGTCTGGCCTCACCGACATCACTCGGAGGGATGGGGTTTGGCCTTATCGATGAGGGAGATCGAGGGAGATCGAGAGAGTGAGAGAGGGAGGGATGGGATCCGACCTCGCCGGCAAGGAAGATCAAGAGATGAAAAAGCTGGGAGGAAGCGGTTCAGCCTCACCACCATCGTCGATGAGAGAGATCGAGAGAGGGAGTGATCGAGGGGATGGCACACAGTCGAGCCAGCTCGGATATACAACCGAGCCGACTCGGGTCATGATCAAATCGACTGGGGGAGGATCCGAGCTGGATGTCTCAAGCATGGAGCCGACTGTCTCAGGCATGGAGCCGGCTCGGCTTCTGAGCAAATAGAATTTGATATGTCTCTCTAAGATTCCAACTTTAAGCCCTAAGGTGCCACCATCATCTATTTTGTTCTTCTTTCAGGTTTTTGAATTAACATCAAGATTCGTGCAAGAGATCGGATCTATGACTATTGCTCATTCTTAATTATTTATGAATGTAATTCATATTGTAGAATTTATTACATAACATTTTTTGGATGTTTATATCTTGTTGCTTTTATTTATTGCATTGCATAATGATAGATCCATCAATTGATTAGTGTACATATTAGAGACTATTTATTGATGCTATACTAATATTATTATTCAACATGTTATATTGATTAATGTTCATTAACATTGTAGATCACGATGGTACCGAAATACCATCTAGCTTTCACCCCTGCCCCTCGGTGGATTATGCGTAATTCAACATCCGAGGAACAGTCGAAGCATACTCCATCCACCTCAACATCGGCTGCTCAGGAACCTCCACCATCAACATCTACTGCACCGATAGCTGAGCCTCTACCGTCGCCCATATTTGAGACACATGCTACTATGCTGGCATCTAAGTGTATGTTTTTATTATATTAGCATAACTTTATTTTTTATATAGTATCTGTACACTTATATATTTGCATAACGTATTTACATTGCAGGTGTATCATCTAGTCGAATATTTTATGGTTCCACATATATGGCACACGTGTGGAACCGCCAACATCAGATGATGGTCTATTATGATATGGAGGGGAGGCCGGTAGGAGAGATCGTGCGGAAGATGCATTCCTTTTTTGGACTGCTTGTGAGGCAGTCGTACATCATTCCCATAGAGCCCAGAGACTGATATTTGATGGATGCTGTCATCAGGGATATAGGAAAGTACGCATATCTTAGTTATATTTATGCATTTTATATGTTTACACTATATATGTTTGATTAAAATAATTTTGTAGCTGATTTTTGATAAATTTATGTAGAGAAGGTATGATTTTTTCGATCATGAGAGGGCTCGAGATGCCCGACTGAGGAAGATTGGGGAGTTATACTGGGATTATAAGATCAAACTCTACAGAGGATGGCTCGAGCATCGATGAGACACTCTGGAGGAGCTTATTCCCTAGATCCAGGACTGTCCTCCAAATCAGTGGGAGAAGATGGTTAGACACTAGAAGAGCCAGGAGTTTGAGGTAAAATTTCTAACTTTAAAATTTTTTAATACGCTTAAATTTTATTTAAATATTTTTTTAAATATTTATAATTTATTTGAATACTTGTTAGACTATCTTTCGTTAGAATCGGAAGAATCATGCAATCCAGGAGTATACGCACACTCTAGGCCGCGAGTTTATGGCCAATCGTGTGCATAGAGAGATAATTAATTCTAAATCTTACTAGATAAATTAAATTCATATTTTTATTATCTTTTTGATAAATTTATTCTTTGTTATAGCTGATGAGAAATGGAGTGATGCCCAATCATAGCGAGATCTTTCGATCCAGCCATACGGACAAGATGGATAGGCCGATGAACATCGCGATTGAATGTATTTTTATAAGTATTAAATATATTAGTATATATGATTAGTATTATAGTATTTTTTTATAAAATTTTATTTTAATTTATAATTATAGGATTAGTTAGATGCGCTCGTGAGCGAGGGCTCGGATACCTCTGGGGCCCATGATCATCTATCTCAGATATTGGAGCCTGAGCACTTTGGGAGGATCCGATGCAGGCCCGAACACATGCTGACGAGCTACTGGTCTGAGGCGAGCGTTTTGTCACAGACTTTCAGTGTCATCAGCTGGGAGGAGTTTGAGGAGGCATTGGCATGGGCAAATCATGCTGTGATGTGGGCAGATCGGGCTAAGGAGCGCGCATCTCATCTGGAGGGTATGTTGGCCTGCATTCCAACTCCGGCTCTAACTCCAGCACCAGCTCCAACTCCAACTCCAGCTCCAGCTTCGGCTCCGACTCTGGCTCCTAGTGATGATGATGATGATGTAGATTTAGGAGATTTTTGATGTATTTTATTTTTTTTATAAAATATTATAATAAATTATATTTAATAATAAAATTTTAGCATTTCAGAATAATATTTATGTTTATTATATTTTTTTATGTTATATATCTATATTTATCAGATAAAATATATAAAAAATAAAAATTTTAATTTTTAAATTATTCAAGATCTACGATAGCAGTTTTATAATTGCTATCATATCCATGCCAATCGCTGCTATAGATCCCTGATGCAAATGGTGCTAACCACTGCATTAAATCTATGACAGCAGTTAAGAAATCGCTGCTATAGATCGATTTATTGCAGTGATTTATAAATCACTGCAATAGGCTATCTATGGTAGTGGTTCAAACAACCGCTGCCATAGAGCTACGGTGACAGTCGTAGTAGCAGCGATTAGAAAACTGCTGTCATATCCTATAACAGTGATTTTTTGAACTACGGCAGTGGTTATGAACCGCTGCCGTAGCTCTTTTTTGTAGTAGTGCTTGGTCGCCTTCTCAAGCTATAAACTAAGAGTAAATAATTTTTTTAAATAAATAATAACTTAAAAATGGTACTTAATTCATATGCTCATGCAGTCTAGTTGTCTGGCATGCTTCAAGTCCATATGCACGGAACGTGCATCCTGACCATCTCTATTTATAATGATGTCCTTTACTTCTATGATTATATTTTTGAAAATGTTGCACTTTTAATTCAAAGATAGGCTTGTTGTCCTTGTAAGAGATGTGTCAATAAAGAAATGCTTGATAGGGATATAATAATTATCCATTTATATAGGAGTAGATTTATGCCAAACTACAAGCATTGGTATTTATATGGAAAGACATGGAAGACAATTGTAAGGGCTTCGGAGGCTCTACTTATCTAACACATTTACTGATGTGCAAGAGCTTAATAGTGACAAGCCTGAGTAGATGATTAACATATTTGATGGGTTTGATCTGGTTATTGATGAAGATTCATGTAACAATTTTTCAAGTAGCAACCGCTATAGCTATGATGGACTATAGGATCGCTATGGTTATAGCCTTGCTCACCCTCTAGAGGGTAGCAACTTTATAGAGGGTAAGCACGGCTAACACCATAGAAATCCTATAATTCATTATTGCTATGGTGGTTGCTATCTGAAAGATTATTACATGGATTTTCATCAATAACTAGATCAAATACACCAAATGTGTTAATCATCTGCTCAAGCTTGTCATCATTAAGTTCTTGCACATTAGCAAGGTCTTAGACAAGTAGAGCCTTTGAAGCCCTTGCAATTATCTCCCATGTCTCTTCATGCAAGTATCAATTAATGCTTGTAGTTTGGCATAAACTTACTTCTATATAAATGGGCAACCATTGTATCCCAATTAAGCATTTCTCTATTGACACATCTCTTACAAGGCCAACGAGTCCATTCTTGAACTAAGAGTACAATATTTTTAAAAGTATAATCATAGAAGTAAGGAACATCATTACAAATAGGAACAGTCAGGATGCACATCCCATGCATGCACTTGAAGCGTGCCAAATGATAGGGCCGTGCAAGCACATCAGAATGGCATCCAGACAAATCCCATCCTGAAGGCTCCAAATTAAGTACCGAGTGGGATTGCAAATAGGAATGAAAATGGTCGGATTGGGCCAGACCACACCTCTCCTTGAGTCCAGCCCAAAATTTTAAAACAAATTAAATTAAATATTTTTAATTTAAATTAATCAAATATTATTAATTTAAAACTAATTTAACTAAATTAGAATATGTACATTAATTAAAAGATGGGTGTGTGGTTTCATGCAATATAATTTTTTTAAAAGTTAATACCATTAGCCTGAGTGCGTAGGGCGTGCAAGGGCTGGATGTCTTGGATGTTAGTCGGGACCCGAGGCCCAAGTGCACAGGGCATGTCTCGGCTCCGTGTTCATAATGCTTTGGATGTCTTGAATGCCAGCTAGGATTCGAGATCTGAGTATGCAGGGCACGCCTTGACCCCATATTTGCAATATTGCCTAGCACCTTCTCTCGATTCGAGTACTCTACATGTCGAGACTTAAATCCCAAACTTTTAATTAATTAATTAGTTAATTAAATATTTAATTAATTAATTAAATTAATATTAAATTAATTAGTTTTTTAATAAATTATACTTAATTAACATAATTAAAATAAAAAAATAACTTTTAGTGATGGTATTAACCATCGCTAATGCTATCACTAATACTTACAATAGAAGACGGGCTGCCATGCAGGACTAAGGCGTAGGCTGGCATGTAGGGACTAAGGCGTAAAGAGGCACACGCTGGTGAGTAGAGATTGAGACTTGGAGATGTGGCTGCGAAGACTATGATGTGCGGATAGGGCTATGGGGTCAGGCCGATAGGGTAGAGGCTATAGGGTCGGGGCCACAGGCTGGGGGTGGGATAGGGGTTATAGGGTTGAGCTGGCAGCTCGGGACATTGCCATGGAAATGAGGGCATAGGGATGGGGCCGTAGGAAGGTGGCAAAGGTTAGGGCCGTCGGGTCGGGCTTGGAGGAGGTGGGAGGTAGCTAGGGGTCACAGCCGAGGGCTCGAGGAGGTAGGAGGTGGCCAGGGGATTGAGGAGATGGATCGAGGGGGGCCAGGGGGAGGCAGTCGGAGGCTCGAGTTGACAGAAGGCGATCGATGGGAGGTGGGCGGTGGGGAGGGGGCCCAGAGAGGTAGGAGGTAGGCAGTCGGGAGCTTGATGGGCAGTTGGGAGCTTGAAGAGGCAGCCGGGAAGAGGTAGGCCTAGGAGATTGGGGCTCGGACCGAAGGCTTGGAGAGGTTCAGTCAGGGACTCGAGGAGGCGGGAGGCGATCGGAGGCTCAGGAAGGCAAGTTGGGGGGGCCAAGGGGAGGTGATTGGGAGCTCGTGGAGGCAGTAGGTGATCGAGGGCTCCTGGCCGAAAGCTTGGGGAGGTGGAAGGTGGTCGGGGGGCTCGCAATTGAGGGCTCAGGAAAGTAGAAGGCAGCTGGGGAATTGAAGAGGCAGCCTAGTGCTCGAAGATGTTGGATCGGGTGACATGGTAGGGTCAAATGGGGACCGAAGGTGGGGGAGAGAGGGAGGTGGTTAGGGGATTGGAGGAAGGGGGAGAGAGGGGTGGTGGGGGGATTGGAGGGCGCATAGTGGGAGATAAAAATGCGGGATGGAGGGGAAAATAAGGGTAGGAAGGTTTTTAGCAATGTCAAATTATAGTCGCTAATAATCTTCACCCATCACTAATAATCATATTTTTAAAAATAAACTTATTAACGATGGCAAAATATCATCGCTAATAATTTTATTTTATTACTAATAATTATATTTTAAAATAAAATTATAAGCGATGGTATCATATTATTGCTAATAATTTTTTTCATCATTAATAATTATAAAAATATATTAAAAAATAATTATTAGCAATGATAAAATACCATCGCTAATAATTTTATTTTATCATTAATAATTATAAAAATATATTAAAAAAATAAAATTATTTTTTATTAAAGATAGTAATTTACCATCACTAATAAATTTTTTATTACTAATAATCATAAAAATATATTAAAAAAAATTACTTTTGATTTATTAGCAATAGCATTTTATCATCTCTAATAAGTATCTTGCTATCGCTAATAATAATAAAATTAAATTTAAAAAATAAAATTATTTTTATTAGTGATACAATTATCATCATTAAAATCCTAAAATTTTATTGCTAATAATTTTTTTAATAGAATAATTATTGATCGGTAAAAAGAGACTCAGAAAATGCAATATGTATTCTAATAAGGATCATTAACTGAAAATCAGCCATCCAAAATCTTCATCATAATTAGGGCTAAAATTGGGTTGGATTAGGTCAAGCCCTACCCATACTCGAGCTCAACCCAAAATTACTGCCATTGGTTAAAAATAATACTTAAATAAAAAATCAATAAAGTAAATAAGAAAAAGAGAAAAAGAAAAAATATTACTATAGAATGAGACTACGGCAGTGCATACTATACCAGCGATTTTGAAAATTGCTGTCATAAGATTTATGTCAGTAGTTACATGAAACCATTGCAATAGGTAGGACCTATGACAGTGGTTCAGCAAAACTGCTATCATAGGTTGACCTATGATAGCGGTTCAGCCAAACCACTGCTATAGACCAGATATATAGTAGCAATTACTGTAACCACTTATTGGAAATAGTGTTCCAAAGCCAATCATCAATCTGTTGACAATCGAGCTATTTTATATAATTATATATGAATTATTAATTGAATAAAAGTTATTCTAATTTTTTTATCATAAATATTTATCTTCTAATGAACTCCTATTTGTTGTGATAAAGTTCTTAGAACTATTTACGATTGACAAACAAAGATTTATTATTTAGTCCTTAAAATTATTTATGATCAAATGATATATTGTTACCAAGGATGACAATGTTTATCGAGTATAGATCATTGTGTGCCATATAGGTTGGTTGTCCTCTTAACCAAGAAGTGTGGAGACACTGGTATAGTATGCAGGTGAGATATAGGGATACATCTGTACTGAACGTGATCAACTTCGAAGCTTTTCTACTGTCAAGAATTGCTCTGATGGAATATAAACATAAGTGTCCCTCTGATCTAAGATCACTACAGTGACTTTCAAGCAACTCACTGTACTTTAGTGCTGGACTACCTGAATTTCTAATTCAGTGATGGAAGATTATTGGGTACAGTCAAGTACTTGAAGAGTCAGTGCATGAGTCAAGATGGGATTGATCACTCCTAGTTTCAAAAGCTATGTTCAATAGTATTTCAATTTAGCAAAGTCTTGGCCAAGATAGTTCTAGTGAGGAGTTACAGGACTAATTGCTTTAAGATATAATTTGGATGTATCTTTCAGGATTAACAGTTTAACCCAGAGTCATCCTATGCATAGAGATCAAAGAGAAGAATTATGTGATAACTATATTCATGTAGGTCCTAAATGTTGTGATTGCATTATTCAATCTATTTGATCATTGGGTATCATTGCTAGATGGTCACTTTGATTAGTATAAAAAATTGGTTCCTATGCTATCGACCTAGGTTCCAATTTGCGGGATCACACACACTAGAGATTTTTAGTCGATCTGATGGCTGATCTATGAAAGATTAATTAGTGATTTGATTGCTAATTAACTTAATTTGATTAAAAAATTATTTTTGGATTAAGTCTAATTGAATTGGGTTCAATTGGATTTGACCAGATTAGGTTATAAGATGATCTAATAACCAAAAAGATTTGATCTCTAATTTGACCAAGAGTTGGGCTTGATTAATTTTTAATTTAATTTAAATTTAACTAAGCCTAATTAAGCTTAAATAAGTTGGATTTAATCTGGTCTAATTGGGCCTAATCAATTTTGATTGAATTGGTTCAATTGGATGACAAACATAAGACTAGTTTGACTAGTCTTTCCATATGCTACATCATCCTTTGATTTGCGCCATCCTATCTCCATGAGAAAGATGTTTCTCATGAATTTTTTTCATGCAAGGGAGGGCGTGTGTTCTTCCTTCTTACGTGCCTTATGGATTTATTTTATCTGATTATCAATTGAATTTGAATAAAATTTGAATTTAAATGGATAACCACTTGATCTAAACCACTCGCTCATGCCTCCCATGTGTGTGCGCATCTATAAAATACTTGATTTTATGGACATGCGAACATAGAGAAGAGAGGAACATCGAAAGAGAGATGAGAGAAGAGAAAGTCTCTTCTCTACGTGCGTGAAAGAATTCAAAAGAGAAAAAAAGCATGGCGCAAGGGTTTTGGGTGAGTGCATACTCTAGGATTTATACTTAGGGTTTGGGATTTCATGTTGTGAGCTATAAGGATCGTGACTTCACAAAAATTGATGGAAGCCCTCCTCTTCATCTCTTCTACGTTCATCGAGATCTGGAGCATCCAAAGACTCTATGAAGAAGATCAAAAGAGTTTGATCTACATCAGCCAATAAAGACTTCTATACGAGCTAGCACTCTAAAGGAGTTGATTGAGATCAGGGCCTCATGTGGATTGCTCGTAGACGTCAGACACTTATGTGGCTGCGTTGCAGTAATCAAATCTATACCGAGGAGATCAGATTGTAGAGTTCATCTACCTGCAAAAAGATAATATGTTCTAAATACGTAGAGCAGTAAAAATAGTTTTACTGCGGTTGTTATTTTTATTTTTAGATATGCATGGATATATGTTGCGTTAAATCCTGATTTCATAGGATTTTCATATTAGATCCATAGCTTTTGTTATTAATTTGATTAATAATAGTTTTCACTACATATGTTTCAAATTTTTTTTTTGAAAGTTAAGCTAGAAACCCTACATGCATTCCCTTCAAATGGTATCAGAGAGATAGGTTCTTTGATATATTATATATGCATATTTAGATTATTTTTAGATTAGATCTAAATGATAATCTGATTTGAAAGATAAAAATGATGATTGCACGGACTGTAGGTTGTCCTGTAAGGTTTATCCCTTACAGTGAAAAGATTTTCTTGGTACGTTGTAATCTTTAATATTGATCATAAAAATTTTAGATTAGATCTAATGAATTTTTATGATATGTTAGATTGGGTTTAATTTGAATTTTAATCATGAATTAGTGTGTAGATTAGATCTAAATAGTTTCATAATTTTTTATGTAATGTACATAGATTTAGATTAAATTTGAATAGGATCTTAGAAAGATTTTGTTTGCCGATCAAGTTGGCTCTCTCAAGAATCGAGGCAGCTCAACCAACGTGCCAGCCATGATACGGCTTTTGGATTGATGCTCTAGTTGGTTTGGTCAGGAATCGGGCTGGCTCGACTTCAATTCGGGCTAGCTCGAATGGGATCTAAGCCTGCTTGATTGGAATGATCGCCTTCGAGCCTTTTGCTTGAGCTGGTTGTCTCAAGAACCAAGCCAGCTTAGCTTCTGCTTGATCGGGCCAGTTCGGATGGGATCCGAACTAGTCCGATTGAGAAGTTGGTTGAAGATTCTTATTGGCTGGTTTTATGTGATTAAACCTACATCTAGTGCTTATTTATGAAATAAGTCAATCCATTTTTGAAATAAGTCAATCTATTTAGTGAAACAGTGCTAGGATGTAAAGAATCTTTCAAAAATTTTGAAAATATTTTTGAAATATCAAGCCCCAATCCTCAGCCTAAAACTTAATTAAGAATTAAGTATGAAAAATTAGGATCTAAAATTATGAATTAAAGATCCTAAGTCATTGATCATAAAATGTGGGTTATCAGGTTAGTCAAATTACATCCATTAATTGGATTAGATCTAAGATTAGTTAAAGAATAAATTAAATTAGAGTAATTAATCAAATCTAATCAAATATTGATTTAGATTAGGTCAAGGACTCTTTAGACCAAATTATAATAGTTGTACTTGGTTAAGCTCATGCCTTTAACGAGGACCAAATGGACTTGATTTGTGGCTACGCAGTCGAATCTAAAATTGCTAGGTTGGTCAAATTGAAACTAATGAATCGGATGGTGTCTAAGGTAAGTTTGGTAGCTCAGGCCAATGGTTTTTAATTGAGAGCTACTCGCACTGATTCGATCTTTGATGAGTTAATGATATATTCCTTCCACTGATCTTACTTACCTGGCCATCTTGGTGAATTAGATTTTGATTAGACCACTTGATGATTAGGACTCACCCATGTCAATTAGATAAATCAGTTCGACTAATTTAGGTGCTCCTAATGCTTGTTTTAATTAGGTCCTTGTTGATTTGACTTGATGAAGTCAGTAGAAGGATCCAAATTGGCTGGTTAATTTTTTTAAAATTGATTAATAAAATTTTTTAAAATTATTAGGTCCTTAAAATGATAAAGTTATGATGATAACTAAGTCATAGCCTCCCATTAAGTTGAGTGATAATGGGTCCATTAGTTTAATAATCATTGAAGGTCTAAAGATCTAGTGCTTATTGACTAATGAAATTATCATTCATAATATGATAATTTGGTCATGTCTTTCTAATGGTGGTCAGGTTGATCGACCAAAGTCGGGTCTAATCATTTATTGGTTTGATGCATCAAATATAATCATGTTAATGATTGGACCTAACTGGATCTTTTCAGTGGAAGCCAAAGCCTACTTATTAGATTTTTAAGGCAAAATTAAAATTACTAGAAGTTGTTTAGAAAAATAATTGATTATGAACTTATCCGTAGATGCACATAAGTTGACTAACCAAAGTTGGGCTCGTGTGTAATCCATGTGGATTCTAATATCTACTAAGAAATTAGAGTAATTCCTTAGATTGGAGGTAGAGGCTACCAATTCGTATATAAAAATAATAGAAGAATCATTAGACTAAAGTCCAAGCCTTTAAAGTAAATAATTCATATACTAATTAGATCTTTGGTTTTTATTTATTATGCAAAAATGGTCACTATCTTGTCGCTCCGATCATTGTTAGACAATGACAAACTCATGGGATCTAACTTTGATAGCTGGTGTCGAAAGTTGAAGATCATTCTGGAGCATGAACGGATCATATATTGACTAATCTAGCACCTGAGGAGCTAGTCTCGTATGCTATTAAGGCGTGAGAGACATTTACCAGAAGTGGCTCAATGATCACACCACCGTTCAGTGCATAATGTTGGTGGTAATGAATGATAAGTTTAGCCGTAGGTTCAAGAATGCCCAGCTTGAGGAGATGCTTCAAATGTTGAATGACTTCTTTGGTGTGCTTGACGACGTTGAAAGGCATAAGACTAATTGTGCCATTTTCAATGCTCGAATGAGGGATGGAACGTCAGTCACCGATCATGTATTATACATGATCGAGATGATTAAGCGTCTGAGTAAGCTAGGCTTTTTTCTACATAAGCAGCTCGAGAAGGATGCAATCCTGAATTCATTGCCCAAGTCCTTTCTTCCATTTCTTACTCATTTTAGAATGACAAAGCCTGCAGTGAACTACCATGGCTTATTGGGGTTGCTGCAGAACTTTGAGAAGGATCACTAGCTCCAAAAAGAGTCGATGAATGTAGTAGGAGGATCTTCTTCTGATCGACCCTTTAAGAAAGAGAAAAAGAATAAGAAGAAGAACAACAAGAAGGTGCAGCTGCATGCTGGGACGTTTGCATAGGGTCAGACCAAGAAGCACAAGCCCAACTAGAGCTAGGTGGAGTGTTTCTTTTGTAAGAAGCAGGGGCATTTGAAGAAAAACTATCCTCAGTACATTGCCTCCTTGGACTCGAACAGGCCGAGGAGGAAGCAAGTAGTTGCTGGACAAGATATTTATATGATAATACTTTGCAACTTCTTAATTTATAATACTACTGCCTGGGTATTAGATACCGAAAGTCCATATTGAAGAGAAAATCCCATTTTTTTGGATCAGATTCGTTTAGATCTGATTGGATCAAAAGAGATATTTCAAAAAATTTTTCTTTTGAATCTATATCAGATCTGAGATATTTCAGATCTGATTTTATAGATCTAATAGAATAAAATAAAAATAAATTAAATTAGATTTAATTTTATACCTTGTTGTTGGATAATCAGATTATCCTATGATGATCCTGCTGATTGCCTGAGGTTCTAGATCTAGCCATGCAAGTGCCTGGCCTCTACCAGTATCTACTCAGATTGGATCTAGAGATCTTTTTCTTTTTTATCACTTCTCCAAATATCAGATCTGGATCTAATTTGGAGGATCTTCAAAACTTCTTTTGAAGATTGGATATCGTCTCTTGCAGCAGTGTCGTCTTCTTCCTTTCTTGTCCCCTTTCTTTTGCCTGGATCGCACCAAACTGGAGCGCAAATCCTCTTGGGCGTAGAGAGGAGAGAGGGGACCTAAAGATGGCATGGAGAAGGGAGAGGGATAGCCTTGTGGCATGGGCAATGATCTAAACTCTTTGAAACTAGGCGCAGATAAGATTTATATAGACCCTACTGCGCCATGCAGTGCCACATCATCCTGGCCAATCATGTTGCTTTGTGCAATCAGATCTAAATCTGATTGATGCAATGACATTATTCAATCCAATCAGATAAGAGCCCCTCTAAATCATCCTTAGATGGTGCCTAAGACTGATCAATGTTTAATCTTTGGTGCTACCTAGGTAGAAACCCCGAAGTAACTTGAGTCCCATCTGTATGGGACTCCAGGCACCTCTATCCATGGGCACATGCCTCCCTAGGCGTGCACCCCTAGTCTACCTACTTTTTAGTAGGTTGACTAGTCCAAAATCATTCTCCTAGGGGTGCATGACACATGGGCAGATGTTTAAGTATCAAAGGTCAACGTTTGACCAAAGTCAAAAGACAAGAATTAGCAGGTGATGAAAAATGGCAGGTGCTATCTTAAATTTATCTCATAAATTAAGATAATTATTTTCTAAATTGGACAAGCTCCAGTCAGACCAAGTAAAGGTACCTGAGTGAGCACAAACACATTTGGCTCATTCGAGAAAACTTAAAATGATAATTGAAGGAGAACATTAGGCTCAATCGTGTGCTAGCATGATTTTCTTGAACCTAATTGAATCTTATTCAAATCAATTAAACTGGGTTAGACCAATTGATGATATCTAGATCTAAACCCTTATTTGTGTGACCCAGTTAGATTCAGTTCTGTATGGTAATGAGATATGTCACGATCTCTATCATCAACATCACTAAAATATCTTTCGATGGATCAAAACTTTTCTGATTCAGACAACTAGAATAATCGATCATTCAAATCATTCTAATTGCTTCCAAAATCCATCAGTGATACCTAGTAGTATATGGTGGTAACCCATCAGAACTGAAAATAAACCTTTCAGTGCAGTTACATGTGTGATTAAGTTCTTCTATCTTAAGCCTCGACCAGATTAAGGTTAAGGTGAACTCATCAAACCCTAATTTCTGTCTTATGATTCAATCATTTGATTCAAGTCCAATGTGAAAATCTTAATAGAAACTCTTTCTATTATTTCACTCTGCCATGACCATGGGTTTATGGACTTGATTCACCTGATCATCAAAGGACTGCTCCTCATCTACTGAGGTAGATAGATTTTCTCTTGGTGTAATCCAATTCCTACAATGAACATGCTATAGCCAACATACACCTCAGGATTCTGAATGGCTAGGAGATCGAGTCATAGTGTAGTCAAACTATAACACCCTCAAGATGAACTGCCAATGCACTTTAGATCAAAGAACCAGACATACTACTACAGCTTCGAGCCAATCATCGATGAGAAGGTAGACTTCCTTTTGACTGCTCAAGGTGGTCATGCTCAGTGCCCTCGTTCTCTAATGAGTATCTGTACTCTTGCTCCAATGTCTCTACACCGTAGACTCAAGACTCATCTACTATATAGAAGTGATTGTACACCAACCTTCTGAATCAATCACCATCCTCATGATGATCCTACGGTCGAGAGCATTTTATGGATTAATAATGAAAATTCATGTCTTAAATTTTTAACTCTTGAAAATAAGAATTATCATTACCATTAACTTAAGAAATGTATCACAGACACAAAATACACATTGTGATAGAAAATAATCTATTTTATTATTTATTATCAAAATCATAATTTTGCTCTTAGAAGTGTATAATAAGTGTCAGCCAATTCTGGCTTCTAGGGCACACATATCTAACAAACTTCTACTTAACTTAAAACCAATTGGCTATAAATCTAAGTCCTATCTTCTCAAGGTGGGCTTCGATCTTCTACTGACTCAACGGCTTTGTAAGTAGATCCACCGCATTATCTGTGGAGTCGACTCTTTTGACCTCGACATAACCCTTCTCGAGATAATCATGGATGAGGTGGTATCTCCGCTCGATGTGCTTGAATTTTGGATGAGACCTCAACTCCTTAGCTAGGGCTATGGCGCCATTATTATCGCAGTATAGAGAAATTGCATTTGATGGCATTACTCCAACCTCTGCGACACACTTTTTGTACCAGAATGCCTCCTTCATAGCTTCTGACGTAGCGATGTATTCTACTTTCATGGTAGAATCTACTATTACTGTCTGCTTAAAACTCTTCCAACTGAAAACACTACCATTACACACAAACAGGCTCCCAGATGTCGACCTTCTATCATCTACATCGGATATAAAATCAAGTCTGTATACCCTTGGACTTGGAGTTCTCCATTACCAAAAATTAACAACATATCCTTAGTTCTTCTCAAGTACTTAAGGATATATTTCATAGAAGTCTAGTATTCTTCATCTAGATTTGATTGATATCTGCTCGTGACACTCACAGCATGGGCTATATCAGGTCTTGTACATAACATGGCATACATGAGGCTCCCTTTTGCTGAAGCATAAGGGATCTTGGTCATGCATTCTATTTCCTGAGGTGTGCTAGGGCACATCTTCTTAGAAAGATGAATGCCATGTCTGAAGGGTACCAAATCTCTCTTAGAGTTTTTCATGCTAAATCTCTTTAGCACTCTCTGTATGTACATCTTCTGTGAAAGTCCTAGCATCCTATTCGGTCTATCTCTACAAACCTTAATTCTTAGAATAAATGATGCTTCTCCTAGGTCTTTCATGGAGAATTCTTTGGATGACCACATTTTAACTATGGTCAACATGAAAATATCATTTTTAATAAGGAGGATATCATCCACGTACAATACGAGAAAGATAATAGCGCTCCCACTGATCTTTGTGAAGACACATGGTTCCTCCTCGCTCTTGATGAAATCAAATAATTTGATCACACTATTGAAATGAGTATTCTAGCTCCAAAATGCTTACTTAAGTCTATATATGAACCTTTGCAGTTTGCATACCTTGTGATCAGCATCACTGGATGTAAAACCTAGCAGCTATTTCATATAAATATCTTTCTCAAGATATCCATTTAAGAATATCATTTTTACGTCCATTTGCCATATTTTATAATCGAAATAAGCTGCAATAGCAAGCAATGTGTGGATGAATTTTAGCATAGCTACTGATGAAAAGGTATCCTGATAGTCAATGTCTTCATGCTGACTATAACCTTTTTTCCACTAATCTAGCTTTGAATGTCTCTACATTCTCATCTACACCAATCTTTCTCTTGTAGATCCATTTACACCCAATAGATACTATACCTTCTAGTGGATCTACCAAGGTCCAGACTTGATTTGAGTGCATCAAGTCAATTTCTGACTTCATTGCCTTTAACCATTTCTTGGAGTCGATATTCGATATCACCTCATAATAGATTTTGGGATCATCACCATGAACACCATCACCTACGTAGAACATTTTCTCTATTTTCTTTGAAATAGTACCTAAGTACCTCTCAGGAGGATGGAAAATTTTTTTCGATCTACAAGGTGGAGAAGGTAGTGATTGTATTGGCTCAATTTGATTTGGTTCCATTTGGTCCTTAGCTCGTTGCTCTTGTGAGACTTTCTTCTCGAGCTTGATTTGCTTTCCAATGCCGCTATCTTGAATAAATTATTTTTTAAAAAAGATGGCATGTCGACTCACAATCATATTGTGATCTTCTAGAATATAGAAATAATATTCTAATGACTCTTTAGGATATCCTATAAATTAAGCTCTAAAGGACCTAAAGTCTAACTTGTCCACTTGTTATCTTTTGACATAAGCCAGACAATCCCAAATTCTGAGATGGCTCAGACTTGATTTCTTACCATGTCATATCTGATACGGTATGATAGGAATGATTTTAGAAGAAATTCTATTCAGTAAGTATATTACAGTTAATAGACTGTATCCCCAAAGAAAATCAGGAAGATCTATGAAGCTCATCATGGATCGAACCATATCTAATAGGGTTTGGTTCCTCCGTTCTAAAATTTCATTGAGTCGAGGTGTTCCAGGTGGAGTTCATTGAGAGACTATGCCATTTTTCTTGAGATAGTCCAGAAATTCTCGACTAAGATATTCATCTCCTCGATCTGATCGAAGAACTTTAATGAATTTTTTAGTTTGCTTTTCTACTTCATGTCTGAATTTTTTAAACTTTTCAAAAGCTTCAGACTTGTGTCTCATAAGATACACATATCCATACCTAGATAAATCATCAATAAAGATTATGAAGTAGACAAAGTTGCCTCTAGCCAGCACATCAAATGGGCCGCATACATCAGTATATACTAGGGCAAGAAGATCCATGGCCCTTTTTCCATGTCCTACAAAAGGAAGCTTAGTCATTTTACCATGAAGACAAGATTCATAAATTGGATATGACTCAAAAGTCAATGAACTCAATAGCCCAATTTTTTCTAATTTGTTAATCCTATCTTCTGCTATATGACCTAGTCTTAGGTGCCATAGATACCTATCATTTGGATTATCCTTATGTCGTTTCATGGTATTCATATTTTGCTCGATATTAAAAATAGATACATCAATATGTAACTAGTAAAGACCATTAATAAAGAAATCACTTATAATTTTATTTCTTTCATAAAAAATATTACAATGGTCCTTAAAAAAACTAATTACATAGCCTTCTAGTGCTAGGCATGAAACAGAAATCAAATTCATGCTTGCTGCAGGCACATAATAATAATTTTTTAATACTAAGTTTAAACCAGATGGTAGTCGAAGAGGATATGTTCCCATAGCCATAGCAGCAACTCTTGCTCTATTTTCGATGCGTAGGATCATCTCACCATCCCTCAGCCTCCTGCAATCCTCAAGATCCTGCATGAAAGTACACAAATGAGCACTAGAACCAGAGTCAAACATCCAACTGAATGCAGAAGAAATCATAAGATTAGACTCAATAACTAGCATACCTCCAGAGAGACCTACCTCTTTCTTATTCTTTAGGGTGGCCAGGTAAATAGGGCAGTTCCATTTTCAATGGCCGTTAGTGTTATAATAAAAATACTTTTCTTTGTCAGCGGCCTTCTTCTTCAGCTCTGTCTTTTTATTCTTTCCTCCTTCCATCTTCTGCTTTTCCATAGACTTCTTCTTTCTAAAAAACTTTCTCTTGGAAGAAGTCCATTCCATAGCAAGCACTGAGCCTTTAGAATCTTTCATAGAAAGCTCAGCAATAACCAGCATATTCATAAGCTCGGCCAGTGAATTTTGAAGTTTATGCATATGGTAGTTCATGATGAATTATCCATATGCATCAGTTAAGGATTGCAGAATTATATCATTCTGTAGATCCAGGTCCAACTTCACTCCAAGCTTCTCAAGCTCTTTCAAATCCTTGATCATCATCAGATAATGATCTTGGATTGACTGTCCATCATGCATTTTAGCCTTGAACAGTCATTTAGTGACTTGATACTTGGCTGCATGACTCTGTTCACCAAATATCTCTTATAGGTGAGCCAACATTTGGTGGGCAGTCCTGATATCTTCATGTTGGCGTTGAAGCTCATCAGACATTGAGCCCAACATATAGTATCTAGCCTTGTTATCTTCATCTGTCCACTTATCAAGAAATGCTCTCTATTCAGTGGATGGACGAGCTGGTAAGGTGAAAGGATCCTGGTCCAATATATGAGTTAACTTCTCAAAATCTAAAATGATTTTGAAGTTTTGAAGCCAATTCTTGTAATTAGATTTGGTCAGTCTATGGGTGTTTAGGATACGTGCTAGTGGGTTAGACACAAATATTTTTCTGTAGAGAGTCAAAATTTTTAATTAGATATTATAATTAAGACTTGATCAATTTATTTAAAAATTTTATTTTTAAATAAATTATCTTTCACTATTTTTTTGGATCCCTACACTCCTTCGGTAGAGATACAAAATCTCCATGATTAATGATTTTTAGTGGGTGGTGCAGTCCCACCAACTGACTCATCACCTCACCTGACAATTATTGATGATGGATTAGCCAATAAGTGAACAACTCTTGTTCAATAATTCTCTAATCATAGTGCCGAAGGAAAATCCTGATTTTTCGATCCAGGTTCGTTCAGATCTGATCAGATCAAGAGATATATTTCAAAATTTTTTTTCTTTGATCTATATCAGGTCTAGGATGTTTCAGATCTAATTCTTATTATTTTAATAAATAAAATAAAATAAAAATAAATTAAGTTAAATTTAATTTACCTGATTTGGGTAATCCAATTATCCATTGATGATCCTGTATGCAGCAGAAGGTTCTGGATCTAGCCACGCAAGCGCCTGGCCTCTATCGGTATCCACTCGGGCTGGATCTAGAGATCCTCTTCTTTTCTATCACGTCTCTAAAAATTAGATCTGGATCTGATCTGGAGGATCTTCAAAACTCCTTTTGAAGATCAGCAGTCATCCTTTGCAGCAGTGCAACCTTCTTGCCTTTGATTGTCTTTCTTTGATCTGGATCACACCAACCAAGCTCCAAAATTATTTTGGACGTGGAGAGGAGAGGGAGAAGAAGCTTTGGCATGGAGGAGGAGAGGAGAAAAGGCCTTTGGGCATATGGAAACTCTTCGTCTTTTTGAGTTGGGTACAGGGTCTTATTTATAGACTAACTATGATCTAACTCCTCTTCTTCCCAATCAATCACAACCCTTTGTGAAATCAGATCTAAATCTGATTAGTGGGAATAGAGTCCCCTGGATTCCTCCTTAGAGGGCGCCTAAGATCAGTCAAAGTTGGTTCTTAGAAAAACTCTAATTGGAAATCCAAAATGGAGATGGAGTCTTTGTTCCAACAAGGACTCCTGGCGCTCCAGCTTGGTACACGCCTAGGGTGGCATGCGCCCTCCTCCTTGCCAGGTTCTGGCAGGAGGATAGGCCCCCACCAGCTCTCCAATAGGTGCATGACATGTGGTCAAAAATCAAAGTGTCAATGGTCAACGTTTGATCAGTCAAAGGTAGACTTTTGACCAAAGTCAAAGAACAAGAAATGGCAGGTGACCAAAAATGGCAGGTAATGTCTTACAAAATAAGACAACCTTTTCTGACTTGGACATCTCAGTCAGACCTATGAAGGCCTCTAATTGAGCACAAACTTCTTTTGGCTCAGACATAACAACTTATTTATGATAGTAAAAGAAGAATGTTAGGTTCAATCGAGTGCTAGCACGATTTTCTTGAACCTAATTGAATCTCATTCAGATCATTGAACTGGATCAGTTCAATTGATGATCACCAGATTCAAACCCTTATTTGTGTGACCCAATTTAGGTTTCAGTTCTGTATGGTAATGGGATATGTCATGATCTCTTATCATCGACATCCCGAAACTCCTTTCGATGGATCAGAACTCTTCTGATTCGAACAGCTAGAATGATCGATCATCTAAATCATTCTAATTGCTTCCCAAAATCCATCAGTGACACGTGCAGTATATGGTGGCAACCCATCAGAGCTGATGCCGAACCTCTTGGTGCAGCTATCTGTGTGATTAAGTCTTCTATCTTGAGCTCCGATCAGATTAGGATTTAGGTGAACTCGTCAAACCCTAGTTTCTATCTATGATGTAATCATTCGATTCGAGTCGATGTGAAAATCTAAATAGAAACTCTTCTATTATTTTATCTTGCGCCATGGCCATGGACTTCTGAACTTGAATTCTCATGATTATCATAGGCTGCTCCTCTACCACAGAGGTAGATAGAATTCCATCTTGATGCCATCCAGTTTCTACAATGAACATGCTATAGCCAACATACACCTCAGGGTTCCATATGGCTAGGAATCGAGTAATGGTGTAGTCAAACTATAACATCCTCAAGGTTGAACTGCCGATGCACCTCAGGTCAAAGAACCAAAAACACTACACAGCATCGAGTCAGTCCATTGACGAGAAGGTAGACTCTTAAATGACTACTCGAGGTGGTCACGCTCAGTGCCCTCGTTCTCTAACGAGTACCTGTACTCTTCGCTCCATGTTCCAAATCGTAGACTCAAGACTCATCTACTAAAGAAAAGCGAATTGTACACCAACCTTTTCGGATCAAATCAACCAATCCTCGTGATGATCCATGGTCGGGAGCATTTTATGAGTTAACAATGATTATTCATGTCTTAAATTTCAACTATTGAAAATAATGAATTATCATTACCATTAACTCAAAGGATGTATCACAGATACTAAATACACATATGTGATAGAAAATAATCCATTTTATTCATTATAGTCAAAATTATAATTTTGCCCCTAGAAGTGTATTACAAGTGTCAGCCAATTCTGGCTTCTAGGGCACATATATCTAACAATCTCCCACTTATCCTAAAGACAATTGGCTACAAATCTAAGTCCCAATCTTCTCAAGTGGGCCTTTCGAACTTCTGGTCTGGCCAACGGCTTTGGTAAGTGGGTCTGCCACATTTATCTGTGGAGTTGACTCTCTTGAACCTAGATGTAACCCTTCTCGAGGTAATCGTGGATGGAGGTTGTATCAACACTTTTGCTTGTACTCCATTTCCAGCACGATAGACCACCATTGCACACAAACCAGACTCCTAAGATATCACAGCTTTTCGATTTATCTATATCAACCCTGAAATCCCGAGTCCTTATGTTTCCACCTGGCTTGGAGTTTCTCCATTACTAAAGACCAACATTATAATCCTTAGTTCTTCTTCAATTAGTCTTAAGGATTACATTTCCACAGAAAGTCAGTGTTTTCACCTGGATTTGACTGATATCTGCTTGTGACACTCACAGCATGGGCTATATCAGATCGTGTACATACCTAGCAATACATGAGGCTCCCTATTGGCAGAGCAGAAGGGAATCTTGCTCATGCATTCTATTTCTCAGGTGTTGATGGGACACATCTTTTGGAAAGAATGAATACATGTCTGAATGGGTATTAATCCCCTCTTAAGAGTTTTTCCATACTAAACCTCTTTTAGTATTTCCTGCTATGTAACATGCTTCTGTGAAAGTCTAGCATCCTAATTCGGTCTATCCTATAGACCTAATTTTAAGAAATAAAGGATGCTTCACCTAGGTCTTTCGTGGAAATTTCTTGGACAACCACATTTTAACTGTCGTCAACGATGGAAATATCATTCCCAATAAGGAGGAATGTCATCCACGTACAATACGAGGAAGACACAGCCGCTCACACTGGACTTTTTTGAAAACACACTGATTTCTCTTCATTTTTGGATGAAACCAAACATTTTCGATGCACATCAACTTGAAACGCAGGTGTGTGCCAGCTCCAGATGCCTTGCTAAGTCAGTTATGGTACCTTTGTAGCTTGCAAATCTTGTGAATGTATCACTGGATGTGAAACTAGGCGGCTGTTCATAATAAATATCTTCCTCCAAGAATCCATTTTAGGAATGCCTGTTTTTTACGTCCATTTGCCATATGTTTCATAATCAAATAGCTGCAACGGCAGGCAATTGTTCGAATGAATTTTGCCATAGCCCTGGGAAAGGTATCCTGATAGTCAATGCTTCACAGTTTGACTATAACTTTTGCCAATGTCTAGCCTTGAATGTCTCCACATCTCCATCTGCCACAATCTTCTCTTGAGATCCATTTACAACCCAATAGGTACTATACTTCTGGTGGATCTACCAAGGTCCAGACTTGGTTTGAGTGCATTGAGTCAATTTCTAACTGCATTGCCTCTAGCCATTTCTCAGAGTCAATATCTGATATCGCCTCGTTGTAGGTTTTGGGATCATCATCATGAGCACCATTACCTACGAGGAACATTTTCTCTACTTCTCTGAAATAATACCTAAGTATCTCTCAGGAGGATGGAAAACTCTTTCCGATCTATCGAGGTGAGAAGGTAGTGTTCTTATTGGCTCAACTTGATTTGGTTCCAATTGGTCCTTAGCTCGTTCCACTTGTGAGACTTTCTCATCAAGCTAGATCTATTTTCCAATGCCGCTGTCTTGAATAAACTATTTTTCAAAAAATATGGCATGTCGACTCACAATCACATTATGGTCTTCTGGAATATAGAAATAGTATCCTAATGACTCTTTAGGATATCCTATGAATCGAGCTCTAAAGGACCTAAACTCTAACTTGTCCGCTTGTTGTCTTTTGACATGAGCTGGACAACCCTAAATTCTGAGATGACTCAGACTTGATTTCTTACCGTGCCATATCTCATATGGTATGGTAGGAAACGATTTTAGAGGAACCCTATTCAGTAGATAAATCGAAGTTAACAATGAAGTGTCCCCAAAGGAAATCAGGAAGGTCTGTGAAGCTCATCATGGATCCGAACCCATATCAATCGAGTCTGATTTCTCTATTCTGAAACCCCGTTGAGTTGAGGTATTCCTGGTGGAGTCCATTGAGAGACTATGCCATTTTTCTTTAGATAGTCTAAATTTTTCGGCTAAGGTATTCACCTCCTCGATCTGATCAAAGAATCTTAATGGATTTTTTCAGTTTATTTTTTCTAACTTCCATGTCTGAATTCTTTGAACTTTTCAAAAAGCTTCAAACTTAATGTCTCAATAGAATACACATACCCATATCTAGAACAGATCATCGGTAAAGATAATGAGAGTAGACAAAATTTGCCTCTAGGCGGCCACGTCAAATGGACCGCACACATCAGTATGTACTAGGGCAAGAGATCTGTGGCCTCTCCCCATGTCCAACAAAAGAGAGTTTAGTCATTTTGCCTTGTAGACAAGATTCCACAAGTTGGATATGACTCGAAAGTCAACGGACTCAATAGCCCATTTTTTTCCAATTTGTTGGATCCTATCTTCTGCTATATGATCAAATGCTCAAGTGCTTAGATATTATTGTTTAGACTGACCCTCAGTGTTTGACAGTCACGTTTGGCTTCGATATAACGTGTATAATTTGTTTATCGGATAAATCATATGAATTAGCATGATAATAGATTGCAATTTTATGATTTTTTATTTATATGCATTATTTCAAAAATGTTTACAATATGGTTCCTTAAAGATGGTGATCATCATAACTCTTCTTTGTTGCTATTAGCTTACTAATAGAATCAAATTTCTGCTTAGTCTGGTTTAGGCACAAATATTAACAGTCTCTTTTCTACTAAACTAAGGTCTAAGATCGAGATGTCAATTCTTGATAGAGGGTATTGTTTCCACGGTCTACTGTAGCAGATGTTTGCTCAAATTTTAAACCCAATATCGCGTATGGATAGTGTCTTGCCATCCTCAGCGCTCCTGCTATCCTCAAGGACCCTGCATGTGAAGTTGGCACAAGATGAGCCACTTAGGAACATGAAGTCTATACTATATCTTCCAACTGGATGCAGAAGAAAATCATCAAGGTTAGACTCAAATATAATGAGTCAATTATACTCTCAGATTATGGACCTTTCTTCTTGTTCTTTCAGGGTTGGCCAGGTAGTAGGGCAGTTTCCGCTTCCAATTGGCCATCGCTTTGCAAGGAACACTTTTCTTTGACATCTGGCCTTCTTCTTCGCTCTTGCCTTCATTCTTTTTTTATTCCTTCTATCTTTGCTTTTTTCCAGACTTCTTTTTCTTTTCATTAATGACCTTTCTTTTGAAGAAGTCCATTCCTATATACAGAACAGAGCCTTGAATCTTTCATAGAAGCTCAGCGTAACCTAGTTCATATTCTTTAATTCGACCAAGGAATTCTGAAGTTTATGCATGTGTAATTCATGATGAATTGCCCATATGCAATCGAAGTCAAGGATTGGCAGAATAATATCGTTTTTCTGTATGGTCCAAGTCTTACTTCACCCATCTCGAGCTTTCTATAGCTCTTCTCATGTACTCTTGATCATTATAGACAGTTGATCCTGGTATTGATTGCCCATCATGCATCTTGGCCTATAAAGTCATTTCGTGTACTTGATATTTTTGTGTGCACTCTGGTTGTTCACCAAATCATTCTCTTGTCTGGTGAGTCCCAACATTTGGCGAGCAGTCCTCCATATCTTCTGTTGGTGCTGGAGATTCATCAAGACATCGAGCCCAACATGTAATAATCTACCTTATTATCTTCGTTTATTGCCATTTTTTCAGAGCGCATCCTCTCTATCAACAGATGGACCGGAGCTGGTAAGGTGGAGGTGTCCTCGATCCAAAATATTGTTAACTTTTTAGAATTATCATAAACTATTTCGTAGTCCTGAGCCAGATCTTTATTAATTGCGATCCAGTCAGTCTAGGTGTCCAGGATACGTGCCAATGGATTGGAATGCGATATTTTTTCTGTAGAGAGTCACGATTCTATAGTTATGATATCTGTAATTTGATCTTGAATCAATTTTAAGTTTAGTAATTTTATTTTTAAATCAAATATTTAAGCTCCCACTATTTTCTTGGATCAACACTCTCTCTATAGTATGATGCGAATTAATCTCCATGATTAAATGATTTTAGTGGGGTGGGTGCTGGTCTTCACCAACTGACTCATCACCTCACCTAACAGTTTATTGGTGATCGGGTTAAGCCTAATGAAGTGAACAACTCGTTGTTCAATTGATCTCTCTTAATCATGGTGCTCCAAACTGGTCTCTAATTTCATCTGAATCTATCCATTATCTAATACCGGAATATTGATCGCTCCTTAAGTTTAGTCAGAGCCATCCATTTGGCATAGACTGGGTTTCTAAATTGAGTCTCCTCACCGTATCCGAAATATTGAGCCCAATCATCCTCCCAGCCATCTAGTCATCCAATGCCTAAATATGCAACATATGCGTCTTTCTTGGTGCAAACTCGAGCCCTGTATCCTGCCAGAGAACAATCAACCCCGGGAAGGATCCGCACATCTACATATCGGTGAAGATTCAACTTAATCTTTTCTCAGGCGAGATTGATTTCAGGTCTCATTAACTAGACTTGTCAATAGTCATAAACAATTATGACTAACCTAGTGGCATGGGTTAGCTCGGATTATTGACCACCTCAGATCAGAACTGTGTCAACAGATATGGCTAGGTAAGTGAGACCGGTGGAAGGAATATGCCATTAACTCGTACAAGAACGCATTCAGGTCGAGTAGCTTCCAATTAAAAACCAGTCGGTCGTATGTGCCAAACTTACCTTAGACACCAAATTGTTGAGCCAGAACCAATTGGGTTAGCCTACAATCCAGACTCTAACCTCTGAGCCTAATTAGGTCTTGCTTGATCGTGACTCGATCTTGACCCAGACTTAATCCTATTAGGCTGGTCAATTTAAGCATTGTTGATCCCATCTAACCAACTCTTGATTCGGTTTGATCAACCGCTTAGACCTAATTGAGCTACCCAAGCCCGAACCCAGTATTATGAATATGTCTTAGATCTAAAATTCTCAATTTTAGACCTAATTAATATTCCATAATCTTAATTTTTAATTAAGTAGGGTTCATAAATAAATATGCATAATAAATCCTAGGGTTTCAGGATCTAGGGTTTTGCAGAAAGTAAGTTTTGGGTTTCTGATTAAGGACGAACACGCAGCACCCCTACACATCATAAGAACACCCCATCGAATGGAAAGAGAGGGCCTTTAAACCCTTCTTCATTCTTATGACCGGACGGCCAAGAGGAACGCCTTAATCAGGAACATTCAATACTACAAAACAGTTTTAGATCTATATCATATATCTCATATATAAATCAGATCTAATTATGGCATATTTTGCATACATCTCATGTATCGAATCATGCATATTTTCAGATCTAAATTATCTCATAATAATCTAAAAATTAGATTTAAATTGATCTAATCAAAATAAATTCTAATCTAGACAATTATGTAGAACTATTCTACAACTAGTCTAGACATGCATCAATCATATCTCATATGATATTTAAAATTAAATAATTTTTATTTACTATTTTTTAGATGTTATTATAATACTTATAATATCAAAAAATAGTAAATAAAAGATCTAAAATATGATTTAATCAGATTAAATCAAAAAACATGCAAGACTAATATTCTATAGAACTATTCTATTTCTAGAACTAGTCATGCATATCTTCTAATCTTAGATCCAAATCATTTAATTTTAATTTTTTCTGATTTCAGATCTGATCACATCTCATGTGACATCTAAAATCAATTATTTTTTTATTAAAATAAATTTAAAATCAGATCTAAATATTTTTAGAACCATGGCTCTGATACCAGTTGAAGGGAAATCCTGATTTTCCCGGATCCAGGTTCGTTCAGATCTGATCAGATCAAGAGATATATTTCAAAAATTTTTTTTTTTGATCTATATCAGATCTGAGATATTTTAGATCTAATTCTTATTATTTTAATAAATAAAATAAAATAAGATAAATTAAATCAAATTTAATTTACCTGATTTGGGTAATCCTATTACCCGTTGATGATCCTGTATGCAGCGGAAGGTTCTGGATCTAGCCACGCAAGCGCCTGGCCTCTACCGGTATCCACTTGGGTTGGATCTGGAGATCCTCTTCTTCTCTATCACATCTCCAAAAATTAGATCTGGATCTGATCTGGAGGATCTTCAAAACTCCTTTTGAAGATCAGCAGTCATCCTTTGCAGCAGTGCAGCCTTCTTGCTTTTGATCGCCTTTCTTTGATCTGGATCGCACCAACCAAGCTCCAAAAATATCTTGGACGTGGAGAGGAGAGGGAGAAGAAGCTTTGGCGTAGAGGAGGAGAGGAGAAAAGGCCTTTGGGCATATGGAAACTCTTTGCCCTTTTGAGTTGGGTACAGGGTCTTATTTATAGACTAACTGTGGTCCAACTCCTCTTCCTAATCAATCACAACCCTTTGTGAAATCAGATCTAAATCTGATTGGTGAAAATAGAGTCCCCTGGATTCCTCCTTAGAGGGTGCCTAAGACCAGTCAAAGTTGGTTCTTAGAAGAACTCTAATTGAAATCCAAAAAGGAGATGGAGTCCTTGTCCAACAAGAACTCCTAGGCGCCTCCAACTTGGGCACATGCCTAGGGTGGCGTGCGCCCTCATCCTTGCCAGGTTCTGGCAGGGGGACAGGCCCCCACCAGCTCTCCAATAGGTGCATGACATGTGGTCAAAAGTCAAAGTGTCAATGGTCAACGTTTGACCAGTCAAAGGTAGACTTTTGACCAAAGTCAAAGAACAAGAAATGGCAGGTGACCAAAAATGGCAGGTAATGTCTTACAAAATAAATAAGACAACCTTTTCTGACTTGGACAACCTCCAGTCAGACCATATGAAGGCCTCTGATTGAGCACAAACTCCTTTGGCTCAGACAGGACAACTTATTTATGATAGTAAAAGAAGAACGTTAGGTTCAATCGAGTGCTAGCACGATTTTCTTGAACCTAATTGAATCTCATTCAGATCAATTGAACTAGATCAGTTCAATTGATGATCACCAGATTCAAACCCTTGTTTGTGTGACCCAGTTAGGTTCAGTTCTGTATGGTAATGGGATATGTCATGATCTCTATCATCGACATCATCGAAACTCCTTTCGATGGATCAGAACTCTTCTGATTCGAACAGCTAGAATGATCGATCATCTAAATCATTCTAATTGCTCCCAAAATCCACCAGTGACACCTAGCAGTATATGGTGGCAACCCATCAGAGCTGAATGCGAACCTCTTGGTGCAGCTACCTATGTGATTAAGTTCTTCTATCTTGAGCCCCGATCAGATTAGGGTTAAGGTGAACTCGTCAAACCCTAGTTTCTTGTCATATGATGTAATCATTCGATTCGAGTCCAATGTGAAAATCTAAATAGAAACTCTTTCTATTATTTCACTCTGCCATGGCCATGGATTTCTGGACTTGATTCTCATGATTATCATAGGGCTGCTCCTCTACCACCGAGGTAGATATATTCCATCTTGATGCAATCCAGTTCCTACAATGAACATGCTATAGCCAACATACACCTCAGGATTCCATATGGCTAGGAGACCGAGTAATGGTGTAGTCAAACTATAACACCCTCAAGGTGAACTGCCGATGCACCTCAGGTCAAAGAACCAGACACACTACTGCAGCATCGAGTCAGTCATTGACGAGAAGGTAGACTCTCTAATGACTACTCGAGGTGGTCACGCTCAGTGCTCTCGTTCTCTAACGAGTACCTGTACTCTCGCTCCGGTGTCTTCACACCGTAGACTCAAGACTCATTTACTAAAGAGAAGCGATTGTACACCAACCTTCCGAATCAATTACCATCCTCGTGATGATCCTATGGTCGGAAGCATTTTATGAGTTAACAATGATTATTCATGTCTTAAATTTTCAACTCTTGAAAATATGAATTATCATTGTCATTAACTCAAAGGATGTATCACAGACACTAAATACACATATGTGATAGAAAATAATCCATTTTATTCATTATAATCAAAATTATAATTTTGCCCCTAGAAGTGTATTACTAGTGTCAGTCAATTCTGGCTTCTAGGGCATATATATCTAACAAGTGCGTCCAAACTTGATCTCTAATTCATGAATCTCACCGTGCTCGAAATATTGATCCACTCCTTAGTTAAGTCAGATCCACCATTTGCATAGATTGAATTTCTAATTGAGTCTCTCACCGTATCCAAAATATTGAGCCTAATCCATCCTCCAGCTCATAGCATCGAATGTCTAATAGATATGGTTGCATCTTTTTGGTGCAACTAAACCACTATAACCAATCAAGAACAATCAACCCCGAAAAGGGCCTGTACATCTACAATAGTGGAAGATCTCAGACTTAATCTTTTCTTAGAAAGATTTGATTTAGGTCTCATTAAACTAGACTTGACATAGTCATAACCATTATGACTAACCTAGTGGCATGGGTTAGCTCGGATTATTGACCACCTCTGATCAGGACTGAGCCGACAAATATGGCTAGGTAAATGAGATCGGTGGAAGGGATATGTCATTAACTCGACAAGAATGTATTCGAGTCGAGTAGCTCCTAATTAAAAATTAGTCGATCATATCTGCCAAACTTATCTTAGATACCAAATTATTGAGCCAGAACCAATCAAGTTAGCCTATAATCCAGACTCTAACCATTGAGCCTAATTAGGTCTTAGCTTGATCGATCACTCACATGACTCAATCTTGATCCAGACTTAATCTTATTAGGCTAGTCAATTTAAGCACTCTTGATCCCATCCAACCAACTCTTGATTCGATTTGATTAACTGCTTAGACCTAATTGAGCTACCCAAGTCTGAACCCAATTTTATGAATATGTCTTAGATCTTAAATTCTCAATTTTAGATCTAACATATTTTATAATCTTAATTCTTAATTAATTTTAGGGTTCATAAATAAAATATGTAAATAAAATTTTAGGATTTCAGGATCTAGAATTTTGTAGAAAATAAGTTCTTGATTTCTGATTAAGGACGAACGCGCAGTATCCCTACACATCATAAGAACACCCTATCGAATGGAAGGAGAGGGCATTTAAATCCTACTTTATTCTTAAGATTGAACGATCAAGGAAAATGCCTTAATCAGAAATATAAAAACTATAAAACTAGTTAGATCTACATCATATATCTCATATATAAAAATTGATCTAACTATAAACATATTTTGCTTATATCTCATGCATCATATCATGCATATTTTCAGATCTAAATTATCTCATAATTATCTAAAAAATTAAATTTAAATTGATCACATCAAAATAAATTCTATTCTAGATAATTATGTAGAACTATTCTACAACTAGTCTAAATATGCATTCATCATATCTCATATGAACCAAAAATTAAATAATTTTATTTTATATTTTTTAGATCTTATTATAATATTTATAATATCAAAAAATAGTAAATAAATTAATCTAAAATTATAACTTAATCAAATTAGATTATGATCATGCAAGACTATACATAGAATAATTCTATTCTATAACTAGTCATGCATCTTATAGAACTTAGATCTAAATTATTTAATTTTAATTTTTTTTAATTTTAGATTTAATCATATCTCATGTGATATCTAAAATTATCTAATTATTAGATCAAAAATAAATTTAAATTAGATCTAAATAATTTATGAGAACTTGGCTTTGATACCAGTTGAAGAAAAAATTCCATTTTTCTGGATCAGGTTCATTCAGATCTGATTGGATCAAGAGAGATATTTCAAAATTTTTTTTTTTTAAATCCATATCAGATCTGAGATATTTCAAATTTAATTTTATAGATCTAATAGAATAAAATAAAAATAAATTAAATTAAATTTAATTTTATATCTTATTATTGGATAATCAGATTACCCTATGATGATCCTGTTGATTGTCTGAGGTTCTGGATCTTGCCATGCAAGTGCCTGACCTCTATCGATATCTACTTGAATTGGATCTGGAGATCTTCTCCTTTTTTATCACTTCTTCTTTTTTATCTACTTGGCTCAAAAAGAAATTTTTTAGGTCAGTGATTATAAATTACTTCCGACCTGTGAGTCCTGTCACCTTGGAAAGATGATCAAGTCATCTTTTATTAGAAAGGATGAATGAGCCAGTGAACTCCTGGATCTAGTACATACTGATGTATATGGACCCATGAGCACAAGCGCTAGAGGTGGATATTTCTACTTCATAACCTTCACGGATGATCTATCAATGTATGGGTATGTCTATTTAATAAAGTATAAGTCGGAGTTATTTGAAATGTTTAAACTATTCCATAATGAGGTAGAAAAGCAAATTGGAAAGAGTATTAAAACTCTTTGATTTGACCGAGGGAGTGAGTTTCTTTCTAGTAAATTTTTGACATATCTTGGAGAAAATGAGATTTTCTTCCAATAGACTTCTCCTAGAACATCATAGCATAATGGTGTGTTTCAAAGGAGAAATCAAATCCTATTGGACATGGTTCGATCCATAATGGAGTTTGTCGGTCTGCCTATCTTCCTGTAGGATATGCGCTCGAGTTAACTTGTTATATTCTAAATAGAATTTTGAGTAAGTCTATTTCTAAAATGCCATATGAGATGTGGACAGGACGTAAATCAGTACTCTCGCACCTTAGGATTTAGGGGTGTCCGGCTTATGCCAAACATTTAGTAGTGGAAAAGTTTGGACCTAGGTTTGATAAATATAGTTTAATTAGATATCCAAAAGAGACCAAAGGGTATTACTTCTACCTTGCTGATGAGCAGAAAGTATTTGTCAGCCTTGAGGCAGTCTTTTTAGAAAAGAAGTTTCTTGGTAAAGAGACTAATGCCTCTAAGATCGAGCTTGAGGAAGTTCGATAGGTAGAAAAATCGACACAAGTAGCTGAATCAGAATCAGATTTGATTCGATCAGACCCGGAGCCTCGTGAATCTGTATCCTTAAGGCGATCTGGTAGAGTACCACATCAGCTGGATAGATACTATAATTTCTTGATTCGGGATGGTGATCCTATCAAACTTGATGAGAATGATGAGGATCCGATCACCTACATGGATGCAATGCAGAGATCTGACTCTGAAAAATAGCTTGAGGCCATAAAATCCAAAATGAAATCCATGAAGATCAATGATGTATGGACATTGGTTGACCCATCCGAAGGGATAAAACCCATAGGATGTAAGTGGATCTTCAAAAAAAAAGGGCATAGATGGAAAGGTGGAGATCTATAAAGTCCGTCTGATTGTCAAGAGATATCGTCAACATTATAGTATAGATTATGATGAGACATTTTTTCCTATGGCAATGCTCAAGTCTATTCGGATCATGCTTGCGATAGCTATACATCTAGACTATGAAATCTGGTAGATGGATGTGAAATCACTTTTCTAAATGGAGAGTTGGCTGAAGAAGTATATATGATATAACCTAAAGATTTTACATCCACAGATGAGTCTAAGGTGTGCAAACTTCAAATGTCTATTTATGGATTGAAGCAGGCATCTCGAAGTTGAAACATATATTTTGATAGGACGATCAAGACGTATGGCTTTGTTAAGAACAAAGAAGAGTCCTGCATATATAAATGGACTAATGATATAGTAGTAGTATTCCTAGTATTGTATATAGATGACATTCTCTTAATTGAGAATGATGTCTTTGCATTACAAAAAATAAAGATCTGGCTATTGTCATAGTTCTCCATGAAGGATCTGGAAGAAGCTTTCACATCCTAAGGATGAAGATCTATAGAGATAGACCTAAAAGATTACTTGGGTTGTCCTAGTCCACGTATATTGATACTATGCTAAAGAGATTCAGCATGAAGAATTTTAAGAAAGGTTATCTATCGATAGGCCATAGAATTTCTTTCGAAGAGGGATTGTCCGACAACACCTCAAGAAAGAGATCATATGAGTAGAATTCCATATGCTTCAATAGTGGATTCTATCATGTATGCCATGACATGTACGAGACCAGATGTGGCATACTCACTAGGAGTAGTGAGTAGATACCAATTTGATCCTGGGGAAAACCACTGGAAGGTTGTTAAAATCATCCTAAAGTATTTGAGAAATATTAAGGATCAGTGGCTTGTTTATGGTGAGTCAAACTTGAAACTTATGAAATTTATAAACTTCAATTTCCAATATGATCATGATGATAGCAAGAGTGTGTCAGGGTATGTATTTATCCTTAATAGTGGTGTTGTCTGTTGAAAAAATTCCAAGCAGCACACCGTGGCGATTCAGTGTGCGAGGCGGAATATGTTGCTACATCAAATGCTGTCAAAGAAGCGGTGTGGTTGAAGAAGTTCATCACTGAGCTTAAAGTAGTACCCTCCTTCAATGGTCTAGTTTTGCTCTTGTATGATAGCTCTGGAGCCATTGCTCAGACGAAGGAACCGAAGGCACACCAGCGGACAAAGCATATTCTGCGTCACTTCTATCTTGTCCGAAAGATCATGGATCAAAATGACGTCAATCTTCAGAAGATCGATGGAAAGAAGAACCTGACTGACCCATTTACTAAAGCCATTATGGTGAAGAAGTTCAACGACTTCAAGTCGAAGATGGGTATATGATACTGCACCAATTGACTTTAGGCCAAGTAGAAGATTATTTGGAATAGTATTCCAAAGCCAATCATCAGCCTTTTGATGATTGAGCTATTTTATGTAATTATATATAAATTATTAATTAAATAAAAGTTATTCTGACTTTTTTATCATAAGTTTTTCATCTTCTAATGAACTCCTGTCTATTGTGATGAAGTCCTTAGGACTATTTAGAATCGACAAAGAAGGATTTATCATTTAGTCTTTAAAATTATTCACAATCAAATGATATGTTGTTATCAAGGATGACAATATTTATCGAGTATAGACCGTGGTGTGCTATATAGGTTCGTTGTCTTCTTAACCAAGAAGTGTGGAGACACTGGTATGGCATGCAGATGAGATGTAGGGGTACATCTGCACTGAATGTGATCAACTTCGAAGCTTTTTTGTTATCAAAAATTGCTCCGATGGAATATGGACATAAGGGTCCCTCCGACTTGAGATCACCACAGTGACTTCCAAGCAACTCACTGTATTTTGGTGCTAGACTATCTGAATTTTTAGTTCAGTGACGAAAGATTTTTAGGTACAGTCAAGTACTTGAGGAGTCGATACACGAGTCAAGATTGGATTGACCAGTCTTGGTTTCAGAAGCTATGTTCAATAGTGTTTCAATTTAGCAAAGCCTTGGCTAGGATAGATCTAGTAAGGAGTCATAGGACTAATTACTTTGAGACATAATTTGGATGTATCTTTCAGGATTGATAATTTAACCCTGAGTCATCCAATGCACAAAGGTCAAAGTGATGAATTATGCAGTAATCATATTCACATAAGTTCTAAATATTGTGATTGCACTATTTGGACTATCCGATCATCGGTACCATTACTAGATGGTCCTTCAATTAGTATAGAAAATTGGTTCTTGTGCTATCGGCCTAGGTTCGAACCTACGGGATCATACACACTAGAGATTCTAATGGCTGATCTATGGAAGATTAATTAGTCATTTGGTTGCTAATTAATTTGATTGAGAAATTATTTTTGGATCAAGTCTAATTAAATTAGATTTGATCAGATTAGGTTATAAGATGACCTAATAACTAAAGAGGTTTGATCTCTGATTTGATTAGGGGTTGGGCTTGATTAATTTTTGATTTAATTAAGATTTAATTGAGCCTAATTAAGTCTAAATAAGTTAGATTTAATCTGATCTAATTGGGCCTAACCAATTTGGATTGAATTGGTTTAAGTGGATGACAAATATAAGACTACTTTGATTAGTCTTTCCATGTGCCACATCACTCTTTGATTTGCGCCATCCTATCTTCATAAGAAAGATGTTTCTTGTGAGTTTTTTCCATGCAAGGGAGGGCATGCATTCTTCCTTCTCATGCATCTTATGGATTTGTTTTATCTGATTATCAATTGAATTCGAATGGGATTTGAATTTGAATGGATACCCACTTGATCTAAACCACTCCCTTACGCCTCCCATGTGTGTGTGCATCTATAAAATACTTGATTTTAAGGACATGCGAACATAAAGAAGAGAGGAATATTGAAAGAGAGATAAGAGAAGAGAAAGTCTCTTCTTTGCATGCATGAAAGAATTCAAAAGAGAAAAAAGCCTGGTGCAAGGGTTTTGGATGAGTGCATACCCTAGGATCTATACCTAGGGTTTGGGATTCCAGATTGTGAGCTATGAGGGTCATGACTTCACAAAAATTGGTGGAAGGCCTTCTCTTCATCTCTTCTGCATTCATCGAGATTTGGAGCATCTGAAGACCCCGTGAAGAAGATCAAAGAAGTTTGATCTATATCAGCTAAAAAAGACTTCTATATGAGCTAGTACTTGAAAAGATTTGATCGAGATCAGGGCCTCGTGTGGATTACCCATGGAGGTTAGATGCTTGTGTGGCTATATCGTGGCAATCAGATCTACATTGAGGAGATCAGATTGTAGAGTTTATCTATCCGCAAAAAGATAACATGTTCTGAACACGTAGAGTAGTAAAAATAGTTGTATTGCAGTTGCTGTTTTTATTTTCAGATATGCATGCATATATGATGCGTTAGATCTTGATTACATAGGATTTTTAGATTAGATTTATAACTTTTGTTATTAATTTGATTAATAATAGTTTTCACTGCATATGTTTCAAAAAAAGTTTTCAAAAGTTAAGCTAGAAATCCTGCATGCGTTCTCTTCACCACTGCCATAAATCTGATCTATAGCAACGGTTAATTAACCACTGCTATAACCGCTGCCATAGTGTTGGATCTATTATGGTGGTTGTGCTTAATTGCTGCTATATATCATGATCTATGATAGTAGTTATTTAAAACCGCTGCTATAGGTCCGATCTATGATAGCGGTTTGGCTGAACCGCTACCAAACGTCCCACCTATTGTAGCGATTTCATGTAACCACTGCCATATCTTTTTTTCATATTTTTTTAAATATTATATTATTCTAAAATTTAATGCTCATCCTTACTATTTATTATCTAAATAATTATCATTAGAGTATCATCATAAAAGACCGCCTCGATCCAATAGCTCTAACTTCATCGATCAGTAAAATTCGATTTTGATGACCATGAATGACCGCATGATGATCTGATAGATGGAGACCACCGATGGATCCAAAAATCTACAATGATGATCTCAATGATATTTATAGTACACTATCAAAATTTTATTTTAATCAGATATTATTATCATAGTCAATTTAGTATGGAATGATTTCGACCGTTAAACAAGAAACAAATGATCAAAATGCCAAATGGTGTTTGATTACAAGAAAATTTTTTAGTTAAATGATGTTTGCTATAATTTTAATCATTTTATATGATGATGATCATAAAATTTAAATCATTTCTACATGAACTATTCATGTTAAGCAGATCTTATAAAAGCACAAGTATAATTATCAAAGAAGTTTAAGAACACGTATCTAGCGACGTATAGTTTTGGATCGTTCTTAGACCTATGGTTTAAATTTTACCATATCCATCGTAAAAATGATTAAAGTAGTAGCCAAGATTATTTAACTAAAAAATTATCTCATAATCAGATGCTGTCTGATCTTTTGATCACTCATTTCTTATTTAACGATCGAAATTATCCCATACTAAATTGACCATGATAACGATATCTGATTAAAGTAAAACTTTGATAGTGTACTACAAACATCACCAAGTTCATCGTTATAGATTTTTGGATCTATCGATGGTCTCCATCCATCAAATCATCGTATAGTCATTTGTGATTATCGAAATCAAATTTTATCGATCGATAAAGTTAGGGCCATCGAGGTGGTCTTTTGTGATGATACTATAAAGATAATTATTTAGATAATGAATGATAAAGATGAGCACTAAATTTTAAAATTATATAATATTTTTTAAAAAATATAAAAAAAATGATTTCTAACCTATGGCAGTGGTTACTGAGAACCGCTGCTATAGGCTCTATGGTAGCGATTTTCTAACTGCTACCATGGATCTATGGCAATAGTTTTTACAAACTACTGTCATAGACTTATGGTAGTAGTCCGAAAATTGCTACCATAGGTTAGGTAATTTTTTTTCCCAACCTGCCCCAAATTCGATCTCCCTTAGAGCACTCTCTCTTTTTTGCTCCCTCCTCTTTGCCGCTGGTAAGACTCACCCCCCCATTTCCTTTCCGACCAGTGCCGCATCCTCTCTCACCTCCTATTGGCTCCCTAGTCGGTGTTGCCTCCACCCGTGCCTCCTCCTTCCCCTACTGGTCGTGTCGCCGGCTTTGTCACCTCCTGCCCTTGCCCCTTCTTCCCTAGCCGACTGCTGCCACCTCTTCCTCCTCCTTTCCTGGTTGCCCCAGCTGATGGCTTTGCCACCTCCCCCACCTTCCCCTTCTTTCCTTGCTGGCCTGGCCATCGGCCCTGACCCCTCCCTAGCTACTCTATCTCTCTTTCTCTCTTTTCTCTTCCCTCAACCCCACCCCCTCTCTCTGCTCTCTCTCCCTCTTTCTCTACTCTCTTCCCTCGACCTAACACCCCCTTCCTACTCTCTCTCTCTTTCTCTCCTCTCTTCCCTCGGCCACCTGATCCACCCCCTTCCCTCTCTCTCTCTCTCTCTCTCTCTCTCTCTCTCTCTCTCTCTCCTCTCTTCCCTCGGTCTGAACCATCTCCTCCCTACTCTCTCTCTTTCTCTTTCTCTCTCTTCTCTCTTTCTATTTATCTCTCACTCTCTCTTCCTTTTCTCTCTCTCTTTTCTTTTTTCTTTCTCTCTCTTTTCTCTTTATCTCACCGTCTTTCTCATTTTGTAGGTTATCTCTAGCACCGTCATCTTCCTTTAGCACCACTATCGGTGATCCTTGGAGCTCTCTGTACGACCCTCTCTTCATAGCCACAGATATATATATTTTTAAATTTTATAGTATTATTTATTTTTTATTTATAATATTTATAATAATATTTTTAATTTTTATAAAAATATTATAAATATTTATTATAAAAATTATAATTATCCATCAGTTGTTGGTCATGCCGATGGATAAGAGAATTCCTGCTGGCTGGCTCTGGATCGTGTCGGTGGATAATGGTTCAGACTATACTATATCAGTGATCGTGGACGGTCCTAGGCCATACCATGTCGACGATCATGAATGATCTTGGGTTGTGCCAGCAGCCTTGGACCGTACCGTATCGATAGCCATGAATAGCCCTTGGATCATGCCAGTCGATAAGAAAACTTTCACTAATAGGTTCTGGGCCGTGCTGACAACCTTATAGGCAGATCGTTCAAAAAACTTCCGTAAGAAAATCTTTGTGCAGTAAACCCCCATAATGTAGTAGAGGAAGTACTAAAGAGAGCAATAGTAAGAAAGAAAGAAGAGGTCTATCTATCTCTTAGCTGTGCCAGCTGCTAAGAGAATCCTCACCCCTGTTGGTGGGTTCTAGGCCATGCCCACGACCGTGAGCCATGCTGGCTGCTAAGAAAACCCCCGCCACTAATAGAAAGTGAAATTATTTGTTACTCCTCCTTAATTATTTATGGATATGATTCATGTTGTAGAATTTATTGCATAATATTTTCTACGTGTTTAAATCTTATTGCTTTTGTTTATTGCATTGCATAATGATAGATTTGTCAATTGATTAGTGTACATAATCTCCGACATCCGTATATTTATATATTTTTGTATGAATGAAAGAATTATATACAATGATCAATTGATTGTCCAATTTGGATAGTTTGAGAATTACAAATAATTCTATAGGTAATTACAATAATCAAACAGTATGTTAAGAATTTTGAATAAAATTTTGGATAGCATTTTTTTTTATTCTTCCTATATGAAAAAATTAAGAAAAAATACTGTTAAATTTTTTTTAAATCTCTGTTGCATATCATTTGATTACTGTAATAAATCTATAGAATTAATATAATTTTTGAATGGGATAGGACCTATCTTTATCTATTAGTTGATGATAGAATGTATTTATTGCATATCTAAAAATAATATTTAATGTAAGTTTCACATATGATATTTATTTCAGTCTCTATTTATGATGCATTTTTTGTTTATATTGCATATTTATTTATAATGCATTAGTATATAGTGTAAGTTCTATGCATGATTTAATTGCAGTATCACTATTTTTATAATAGATAAGGGGTGAATGAAATTTAGTAGGCTCTAATCAGAATATGAGACTAGACTTTAAAAATTTTTTGATTTTGCTATAAAAAAATTTAGGAACCACGGACTTATCCAATATTCTTGTAAAAAATGTATAGGTGGGCCGTAGCTATCTCGTCAAGATGTAAATTATTATCTCACTATTTATGGCTTTAAATTTAATTATGAAATTTGTTGGGACCAACATGGTGAGGACAGGCCACAAGGAGGCGATCAACATGATGAAAGAATGGAATAAATGATTCATGATATTTTTTCATTTGTTAGCCACAATGATGGTGCATTTACATCCATGCCTGATCCTATGGTTAGTAGAATGATAAATAGTGAGGATGTGGAGAAGGTCTATAAGTTGATGGAGGATGCTAATATTTCATTGTATCTCGGGTATGAAAAGTTGGCAAAATTTGAGTTTTTAATCTGGTTGTACCATACAAAATTCTCCAATGGATTCTATAATAATGGAGTGAACTGCATACTAGAGCTTTTGGAAGATATTCTTTCAGACAATGCACAAATTTTGAAGAATAATTATGAGGTATCGAAGATTATTGAATAGTTGGGCTTTACTTATACCAAGATACATGCATGTCCTAATGACTGCATACTCTACTGGGAGGGAGATGCCAACCGAAATGAGTGCACGAGATGCGGTGTATCAAGATGGAAACAGAATAAAAATGGCACATCAACTCATGTACCTCAAAAGTTGATGTGGCATTTTTCTTTGCTTCCAGGACTACAAAAATTATTTATATCGACAAGAACATCGAAGGACATGAGATGGTATAAAGAGGATCGAACAAAAGATAACGCATTGAGGCATCTAGTCGATGGAGAGGCATGGCAGAAATTTAATGAAATACATCCTGATTTCATACAAGAGATATGTAATATGAGGTTGGGCTTGTCATGCGATGGTTTCAACCTATTCAAGCTTGTGAATACTATCTATAATGTATGACCAGTGTTTATTCATGTTTACAACCTTCCACCATGGATGTGTATGAAAAAATCCTTTGCTTTCACGATTGTGCTCATCCGTGGACTGATGAAGGTAAGTAACGACATTGATGTCTATTTACAACCTCTTATTATCGAGCTAATAAGTTATGAAGCATTCAAGATGTTCCAACTTTTGATGCCTTACTAAATGAGTCATTCTCCATGCACGTAGCGCTTTTATGGACAATAAATAATTTTTCAGCTGTTGGGGATATATTCCACTCCTGCCGAAGTTCAGTTCGATGCGTAGCCTAACAAAACTGGTAGCCATGGAAGAGCTTCGATGAACGGACCTTAGCCGAACTCCTTCAACCGATTGAACTCTCCAGCGGTCGAGCTTTAGTCGGACTCCAGCGAGAGCCGAATTCCCTCCACGCTCTTTCGGCCAGATGCCTATGAGAGCCGAGCTCTCTCCGCACTCCTCCGACCGAACTCCTTCTGAGCTTCCCTCGGTCGAACTCCTCTAGGGGTTCGAACTCCTCTGAAATGGATACACACCAAAGTCCATCGATCAATGCCCGCTTTCTCAGAGCCACGGCTATCAAATCTAGACGAACTGTCACCATCAGTCTGCCACAGGCGATGTGATCGGACGACATGGCCACCACTACTAGCGACACCACTCTCTCCGTAATCAGCCCCATGCAGCCCACGATCCATCAGCATGGCCATCACTATTCGCCTGATGATGCCTTTTCCTCCATACCGAATTCCATGCGGCCCTGAGCAGCCCACGGTCGGACGATATGACCACCAACATCAATCAGGCTCCGCCTATAAAAAGGACCCTCCATATATGCTAACTCTAATCTCTAATCTCTAAGCTTTAAGCTCTCCTCTTCTTCTCTAAGCTCTGTGGAACTCATTCTTGAGCACTCCATTCCTATTGGCCAGAGCTAACTTGATGGTCGAAGGGTTCTGTCGGAGCCACCCTCCCACCGGCTCCGAATGGAACTTCGTTTTGTAGGTCCCCGGTGGCGACCTTGTCCACCTCCGCTCTAGCTGATTTCGATGATGATTAGATTCTGCGTCAATAGATTAGCGCTAGAGAAAGGGCACGAACCTCCAAGGTTTTCTTATTCTTAAAGGAGTGCTCGACGACGATTTCTCTCTTCCCTCTCCGAAGATCTCTCTCCTTCCTCTCCAGAGTTTTTTTCCAAGAAAAAATGCCTCCAAGGAGAGCTTCGACTCGACGATCGGCAGCCTCCATGGTCTGATCCCGTCCAGATCCATTTACTCCTACTTCAGCCCCAACAGTTCAGGTTCCACCTATACTTATGGTAGATGTGGAGCAGTTCAATCGGCTTGTCCAGCAAGTCTGCAGCCTCACCGAGGTGATACAGGTCATACAGCAGCCCTTGACGGTGACTCCACCAGGAAACCCATCATCGAAATATCGAAAATCGACCCTAAGAAAGAGTACCTAGGCCAACGTACCCATCACCCTTGAGAAGGGAAAACAGAGAGCCGAGGATCCATGTTCGGATCATGGTTCTCCTTTGGGGGAGACCTTCCTCATTTGTAGTCGAAAGTCCTTCAAGATCTGCAATCGAGAAGATGCCCTCGATCATAGACTGTGGAAGATGGACTGGCGAATTGAAGAGCTCGACTACGTTGCCCCAGCTTATCATGCCGATGTCCACACCGATCCTCCTTTCTTCCTTCGAATTATGCAAGAGCCCATCCCGCTGAACTTCGAGCTTCCTCAATTCGAAAGCTACGATAGAACTTCTGATCTGGTTGATCATCTAGAGCCTTCCGGACCATGATGCTACTCCACGATGCTTCAAATGCCATACCGTACTGAGCCTTTTCGTCTACCTTAAAGAGAGCAGCGCAAAATTGATACTTGGCGTTGAAGTTGGGTACGATCTTCTCTTTCGACCAAATGAGCCGTCAGTTCGTGGTTTACTTCATCAGCAGTCGATGTCCACGCCGAGGTTCGGATTTTCTAATGAACGTCAAGCAGAAGTAGGGAGAATCCATCCGGGCTTACGTCATCCGATTTAATGCTGCGGCATTGAAGGTCTGGGACCTAGACCAGTCTGTTGTGATGGCCGCACTCAAGAGCGGCCTTCGAAAGAATGACTTGCTATTCTTCTTGAAAAAAAGTATCCTAGGAACTTTGTTGATCTGCTGGCTCGGGCTGAGGGATATGTCCGTGCAAAAGAAGCTTTCAAGTTGAAGGACGAAGAAGCCTTAAGAGAGCGGCGGACAGACGAGTATAACAGATCCACCGTCGATGGAGAGTCGAGCAAAGTTCGACCGTGCTCACGGACTCCCTCCAGGCATAGACGAGCCCAAACTTCTCGAGCTCGCCACCAAGGAAGCTCCGACAGAAGGGCGCAAAGAAGTCCTCCTTTCAAAAGGTTCCGCGACTACGCCCCCCTCAACGCTCCTCAAACTCAAATTCTCACGAAAGTTAAGAACTAGCTATCAAGATCAGAAGGACTACGATCTTTCCCAAACAAATACGATCGAAGCAGGTACTATCTCTACCATGGCGACCACGACCACGACACTGAGGAATGCATTCAGCTCCGAGATGAAATTGAGGAACTCGTAGAAAGGGGCGACTGGGTAAATTCCTTCGATGCCATTCTGAAGCAGGAAAAGATTGATCAAGGGCGCTGCCATAGCCAAAAATGGCAAGGAGTTCGACCGCATGAAAGGAGCTCGATCGCATGAAAGGAGGTCGGCCGCCTCACAGCATCATCAACATCACCCCTGGGAGGAGCTTGGTACTTCGATGATTCATCATCTCCCGACGTCAAAGCCAAGAGAAGCTTGCTCCAAATTGAGAAAGCCAACATGAGATAGAGGAGGTCGTCTGACCCAAAACTTACTATTCGAGGAAACCCGGAGGAACAACGCCCCCACGACCTTAAAATGAGGATGTGCTGCGAGTAACTTCCCCTCGATAAAATTCTTTCCTTTTAATAATATTATTTTTGGATGCAAAAACTATGTGATGATAGGAAAGAAGCAGTCAATAGTTGCCGTGTCAAGAATAGGAGAAGAACCTCATCCTAACATGAGCAGGTCAAAGACCGTCAACCTCGATCAGAGATAAGATCTCTTCCGAGCGATCGAGTCAACCTTGGCTAGAGATAAGATCTCTCTCGAGCGACCGAGTCAACCTCGGCCAAAGATAAGATCTCTCCCGAGCGATCGTGATAACCTCGGCTAGAGATAAGATCTCTCCCGAGCGATCGAGTCAACCTCGGTTAGAGATAAGATCTCTTCCGAGCGACCATGACAACCTCGCCCAGAGATAAGATCTCTTTCGAGCGACCGTGTCAATCTCGGCTAGAGATAAGATCTCTTTCGAGCGACCGCGATAACCTCACCAGAGATAAGATCTCTTTTGAGCGACTATAGCTGCAGATCAGATCTCCCCCGGGCTTCAACTTCAACATCAACTTTGGCTGGAGATGAGATCTTCCTCGAGATTCAACCTGAGCTAGTGCGGAGCCCAGAAGAAGACTTCAGCAGTCACCTTTTTTGCACTCCCTTCCTTCGAGTTTCGAACTCGAAAGTGGGAGGACTATTGTTGGAGATAAATTCCACTCCTATCGAAGTTCAGTTCGATGAGCAGCCTAACGAAATCGGTAGCCACGAAAGAGCTCCAACGAACGGGCCTTAGCCAAACTCCTTTAATCGACCGAACTTCCTAGCGATCGAGCTTCAGTCGGACTCCCACGAGAGTTGAATTCCCTCCATACTCTTTCGACCAGATGCCTATGAGAGCCGAGCTCTCTCCACACTCCTCCGACCAAACTCCTTTCGAGCTTCCCTCGATCGAACTCTTCTAGGGGTCCAAACTCCTCTGGAATGGATACACACCGAAGTCCACCAATCAATGCCCACTTTCTCAGAGCCACGGCTATCAAATCTGGATAAACTATCACCATCAGTCTATCATAGGTAATGTGATCGGACGACATGGCCACCACTACTGACAACACCACTCTCTCCATAATCAGTCCCATGCGGCCCACGACCCATCAGCATGGCCATCGCTATCCGTCTGATGATGCCTTCCCCTCTGTACCGAACTCCATGCGGCCTCGAGCGGCCCGTGGTCGGACGATATGGCCACTAATATCAATCAAGCTCCATCTATAAAAAGGATCCTCCAGATATGCTAACTCTAATCTCAAATCTCTAAGCTTTAAACTCTCCTCTTCTTCTCTAAGCTCTGCGGAACTCATTTCCGAGCACTCCATTCCTGTTGGCCAAAGTTGACTTGATCATCGGAGGGTCTTGCCGAAGCCACCCCCCACTGGCTCTGGATGAAACTTCGTTTTGCAGGTCTTCGATGGCGATCTCGTCCACCTCTGCTCTAATTGATTCCGACGATGACCAGATTCTGCGTCAACATCAGCTTATGCTCTAATGTTGGATTGGAGCACGAAAGATGAGGTAGCATGCTCGATTTGTGAAAAAAACACTCGATCGAAAAGGTTAACATATCGAAGGAGCTTTAACTTTATGGAGCATTGACGTTTCCTCCATCGAAACCATTCATACAGAAGGGATGCACACTCCTTCGATGGCACTATTAAAGAAGGTGAAGCATCTAGCCAGATGTCTGGAAGTGAGATATTGAGAGAGTTGAATGGTCTTAGTATTGAATTTGAAAAAGATGATCCGATTGGTGGTAAGAAGAGAAAGTATCGATCGAAGAAAGATGACATACATTTTAATTGGAGGAAAAAAGTATCTTCTTTAACTTGCCATATTGAAAGATAAACTTATTGTGCTACTGCTTAGATGTAATGCATATTGAAAAGAATGTGTACGAGCTTTTATTGACAACAATCTTAAATCTTAAGGATAAAATAAAAAATAACTTGAATTCTCGATTTGACTTAAAATAATGGGATATTAGGAGATTACTCCATCCGAAGTTGGTAGGAGAAGAACAGCGAAGGCTCCCTCATGCATGCTATGTTATGAATGCCTCCGAACGGTTCATATTTTTTCGTATGTTAGAAAATGTAAACATCTCAAATAGATACTCAAGCAACATATCAAAGTATGTGAATAATAAAGATGTCAAAGTTGGAGGATTGAAGACTCATGATTTCATGTGCTGATGCAAGAATTGATCCCAATAGCTATTCACTGCGTGTTGTCAAAAAATATCAGAATAGCTGTTATTCATCTTTGCAATTTTTATAAAGATATTTATGCAAAAAGGTTGCTTAAGAAAGACGTGAAGAAAATGAAAGCAAGGGCGGTGACTATATTATGTGATCTAGAGAAGATATTTTCACTATCATTTTTCATGGTTATGATGCATCTTACAGAAAAAGTTATACTTGGAGGTTCAGTGTTCTATCGATGGATGTATCTTACTGAGAGAAATATTCAAACTCTAAAATCTTATATAAAAAATATGAATCATTAAGAGGGATCCATAGTAGAAGATTATTTGAATCAAGAGTGTATGAATTTTTGCATCATATATTTAAACAAGCTTAAGACATGTCGTATCCGACCAATGAGGAATCAGGATGATCAGTATGAGCCAATTAAGCCTACATTTGAGTCCATTCCACAACCAGATGGACTTTTCACTTCATACCGCCTCACTGATTTAAGCATTGAGGAAAGGGATAAGATGCACCACTACGTGCCCTTCAATTATGATGTCATTGAGTCGTACATAAGATGAGTCACTCAATTTTATTTATTTTATAATAATTAGAAAAAAATATCTAATTATATCTAATTTTATTCTTTGTGCATGCAGCAAACACAAGAAGGTCATAAGAGTAAAATATGGTGCTCTAAGTATGTGGAAGAAAGAGAAAATGCATAGCAAAAAAATTTTTAAATGGTTCAAAGATTATGTAAGTGATTATATATTCTTACCTTATGCAACTTATTTGAATATGTTTACTAATTAGGTATGAAGATTACCGCTCGATGATGTGAGTCCTAAAGTATGTGCTCTTTCGATGGACCCTAATCATATCCTGCATGAGTATAAATAACTCGTTATTAATGGCTACAAGTTTAATATTCACAGTAGGTTCATAAACATGGCAACATAAAATAGTGGCATGATGTTGAGCACCATCACTGGGTGTTATGCTAGCTCGAGAGATTTACAGTCTCGTATGGAGGATTTGAACTATTATAGAGTGGTGGAGAAAATAGTCATCTTGAACTACTATTTTAAAGGAAGGATTGTGTTGATGAAATGTGATTAATTTGATATCTTGTCATAGTCAAGGATGAAGATTGATTAGTACGGTTTTACTATCATCAACATGCAATGCTATCTTCGCACTGAAGAACTGTATATACTTGCCTCCCAAGCTAGTCAAGTCTTCTACGTTAGTGATCTCTTGGAGCCTCAATAGAGTGTTGTTGTGAGGATGGTGCCTCGGCATATCTTTGATGATATCGAGGTTGATGATGATGTTGAATCATGCATGCAAAGTATTCCTTTAGGATAAAACTTATCTGGTACTATCGAGGTCCTAGATACATTTGTCAGGAGCGATAGTGATGTCCATATTGTAGATGCCACTAGACGATGACTTCAACATTCTGGTATAAATATTAGAATCTATTTATTGATGCTCTACTAATATTATTGTTCAACATGTTATATTGGTTAATGTTTATTAATGTTGCAGGTCACGATGGCACCGAAATGCCATCTAGCTTTCACCCCTGCCTCTCAACAGGTTACGTAGAGCTTCGCATCTGAGTCACAGTCAGAGCATACTCCATCCACCTTTGCATTGGCTACCCAGAGACCACCGACATCTACTCCTCCATCGGCATCCAAGTCTTTACTGTTAGCTACATCTTCGATACATGCTCCATCCACCGATGAGTCTCCACTAGCATCCACATCACACGATCCTATGGCCAGTGAGTGTACATTTTTATTATATTATTTATTTATTTATTTATATAGTTATTGTATACTTATATATTTGTATCACGTATTTTCATTATTGGTGCATTATCCAGTAGAATATTTTACGGTTCTACATGCATGCCACATGTGTGGAACCACCAGCATTAGGTAATGGTGGAGTATGACGCCAAGGGAAGGCTAATAGAAGAGACCGTATGGAAGATGCATTCCTTTTTTGGAATGCTTATGAGACAGTCTGACATCATTCTAGTACTGTCCATAACTGACGATTGATGGATGTTGGTGTTAGGGATCGAATGTGGAAGAAGATATGGATAAGTGTATCTTAATTATATTTATACATTTGATATGTTTACACTATGTATGATTAGAATAATTTCGTAACTGACTTTTGATAACTTTGTGTAGAGAAGGTATGACTTTTCAGATCATGAGAGGGCTCGAGATGTCCGACTGAAGAAGATTAGAGAGTTATACCGGGGCTACAAGATCAAGCTCCATAGAAAATGGCTTGAGCACCACTGGGATATTTCGGATGAGCTTGTTTCTTGAATATAAGACTATCCCCCGAGTCAGTATGAGGGGATGGTTAGATATTGGAGGAGCCAAAAGTTTGAGATTTAATTTCTAACTTTTAAATTTTTTAATATAATAAAATTATATTTAAATATTTTTTAAATACTTATTATTTATTTTAATACTTATTAGGCTATCTTCCATCAGAATCAGGAGAAACGAGCAGCCCAAGAGTACACGCACACTCTCGATCGTAAGTCTATGGCCAATCATGTGCATAGAGAGGTAATAAATTTTGAATCTTACTAGATAAATTAAATTAATATTTTTTTAATATTTCTAATAAACTAATCTATTGTTATAGCTAATAAGAGATGGGGTGATGCCCAACCGTAGCGAGATATTTTGATCCAGCCATACGGATAAGAAGGATTAGACTGATGAATGCCGCAATTGAAAATTTTTTTATAAATAATAAATATATTAGTTTGATTAATATTATAATATTTTTTATAATATTTTATTTAAATTTATAATTACAGGAGCAATTAGATGTGCTTGCAAGCGAGGGCCCGGACATCTCTAGCCTCCATGACCAGCTATCTAAGGTCTTGAGGCCTGAGCACTCTGCGAGGATCCGATGCAGGTCTGAACATATACCGACGAGCTATTGATCTGAGATGAGCATCTCTTCATATGCTTCCGGTGTCGTCAGTCGAAAGCAACTTGAGAAGGTGTTGATGTAGGTAGCTAAGGCGAGGGCGTAGGTAGATCAGGCTATGGAGCAGGCTGCTCAGACTGAGTAGCGCACATCTCAGCTATAGGGCATCCTGAGTGCCATGGTGACAAAGCTCAGCATGCATTTTGGAGCTGACTTTATGAGCTTTGAGGATATGTCGTTCGATGTTCCAGCTCCAACTCCTCCAACTCTGGCTCCAGCTTCAACTCCTCCAGCTCGTGCTCCATATCCTGGTGATGATGATGATGTAGATTTAGGAAACTTTTAATATATTTTTTAAATAATATTATAATAAATTTTATTCAGTAATAAAATTTAAGTATTTCAAAAATATTCTTATATTTATAATATTTTCTTATATTATATATTAAACTACATTTATCAGATAAAAAAAAATTAAAAAATTATATTTTTAATTATTTAAAAGCTACGGTAGCAGTTGTAAAATTGCTGCTATAGGTGTGCCAAGCATTACCGTAGGTTACGTGCCAATTGCTGCCATAACCTATAGTAGCGGTTAGAAAATTACTGCCGTAGCTCACTTATGGCAGTGATTATAAAATTGCTTATGGCAGTAATTTAAAACTGTTGCCATAGATCGCCTATGATAGCAGTTATAAAACTACTACCATTGATCTATGGCAACAGTTTGAAAATCGCTACCATAAGCGGTCTATGGTAGCGATTTGTATAACCATTATCATAGAGCTACGATGATGGCCATGGTGACAGCGGTTAGCCATTGACCTATGACAGTAGTTTGAAAACCGCTGTCATAAGCGATCTATGGTAGTAGTTTGCATAATCGCTACAATAAGCGCTACCATAGAGCTACGGCGACGATCGTAGTGGCAGCGGTTAAATAACCGCAGTCATAGTCTATGGTAGTGATTTTTTGAACTACGGCAAGGGTTGTTAACTGCTGCCATGATCCTTTTCTGTAGTAGTGAAGGCTCAAATATCTACCATTGAAAAATAAGGCATTACAAGTTTTTTTTGCACTTTTAACCATGAGATGGCTGTAAGTGGTTGCTTGCAATATAATATACCATCCAAGCTTGCTATGCAACTATAAGAATAGAAATGCATAACCTTCATCTCTCTCTAAACTTTTTAGTCAGGCAATCATTATAGCTTCTTTATGAATAGAGCACTGCTGGTTTTAGATTGAATGCGGGCCAACAGTACTAGAATCACTCAAATGATTTTCTTGACATTAGCTAATACATAGCAGCTTTGAAACTAATTTAACAACTTTAAAACTTATTTAAGTAAATTTAATTAAATATTATTAATTTTATTTAAATATTAAATCTAATTTAACTAAATCATATAAATATTAATTTAGAAATATTAAAAATTTTAAAATAAGAACTAAATTAAAAAATAAAATTATTTCAATATTAGTGATGGCTTTATACTGTCGCTAATAATATATTTTCATCACTAATAATTCTATAACTAAATTAAAAAAAATAAAATTATTTTAGTATTAGCGACGGCTTCATGCCATCTCTAATAATAATTTTTTATAGCTAATAATATTAAAATTAAATTTAAAAAAATAAAATTACTTAAATATTAGCGATGGCTTCATTCAATATCTAATAATAATTTTTCATTGCTAATATTATTAGAATCAAATTAAAAAAAATAAAATTACTTTAGTATTAGCGACGGCTCCATACTATCCCTAATAATAATTTTTTATCATTAATAATATTAGAACCAAGTTAAAAAATAAAATTATTTTAATATTAGCGACTTCTTTTTATCATCGCTAATAATAATCTTTCATCATTAATAATATTAAAATTAAATTAAAAAAATAAAATTATTTTTTATTAGTGATGCACTTTGTCATTGCTAAATGTCAAACTTGCCATCGTTAATAATTTTTTATTTTTTATGATAGTGGATTTCTTATTTTTTATTAGTGATGCACTTTGTCATTGCTAAATGTCAAACTTGCCATCATTAATAATTTTTTATTTTTTATGATGGTAGATTTCTTGCTCGCTATTTTTCATCGAGAAAAAGCTTTATTATCGATGGCAAATTTACCGTTGCTAATAGTCATTGCTAATACTTAATATTCTGGTGTTTTACCAATATGGCAAGCATACACCCTTCGAAAACAAATATTTATCAACAAGCACGATGAAAAAATTATATTAAAAATAATTTTATATATTTACAACCAAAGTATAAATTTAATACATCATAAAACAAACTATTTGATCAAATTTTACATCCTTTCTCAAAAGAAATATATAGAGAGACTAGATGTATAATATGTGTGCTCCTTTTTAAGGGCATTTCATTCTATGCACTTGCACTTGCATGCATCCATGCATGCATTGTCATGTTACCTAATGCAGCCATCTTCATTCAAAACTAAGAATTAAATTAAAGTCATAGAAATCTGTCATGTTTCCTTTTCATAACTTGTATCACGGAATTCCATCCAGTAAGAAAAGTATAACAAAGCTAAGGGCGCTGATGTTTGGCTCATGAGATGCATATGGAAGAAAGGAAAAAAAGGTTGCCGCCTTTTCCTGTTAGCTTTTTCTTACTTCAATTCAAATAAGAGGAGAGATTTAGTTGTGGTTCTACATATATCGAAAATATTACATTGTCACATGTTCTACTGGTGTGCATGCAGCATATCATCATTTTATAGCTTCTAGCATGCTAGGATTCCGTTGAGGGAAGGTAGCTAAAAGTATGTCCCAAAGTTGAGGAATTTATTCATACCTTGTTTTTTTTTTTTTTTTTTTAAAGGAATCTATTTAATTTATGATAAATATAGCTTCCATTTCCTTTTTATCCTCTTTTTTCTTCGGTACAATTTTAGGGATTTTTTTTTTTTTTTTTTTTGGGTACAATAGAGAGAGAGAGAGAGATGGTTCTTCGGGGATGTATTTATTAAAGAATACAACTAAAAACAGTCTTTGTGTGCACTATGAATTCATTAACGTACTCATAGTAAATTAAATCTACATGATGGTTATGCCCATGCCAAAAGCAAAAAAAAAATTAAAGAGAAATATTAGCTTGTACCCAAAAAAGCAATACTAGCAAATCTAGGGGACGGTTGATGCAGCTTAAATATTTTTAACTATTTGGTATCAACATGTAGACTCAGTTAATGTCATGCTAAGGAAACAATAGAAAACAAATCAATTGTCTCCTAAATCTGCTTCATAATTGAAATCATCATTTTTTAAAGTTACTGAAAACAACATGTAAAACTTGAATCTTTTAATTAAAATCGCTGTTTGCCACCAGCTTTGATATCAGAGCACCCCACAAAGAATTGTCTTTTTTTTCTTTCCTTCCAAGCCATTAAAATAATCTTCAAAGCAACAAAAGAAAAATTAAAAAAACCCTAGTCGGCAAAGTTATAACATGGCGGTACTCCTACCCATATTACATCAACTAGACCTATGTTCCTCAATTTTTAAATTTCATGAAGATGAGACGTGTTTTGTTGGAGTTTGTGATTTATATCTTATAAATCTAAATCAGTTCATTAGGTATTTCCTGAAGAAAAGCACTTTAGATTTTAGAATGGCATAAATCATAAGATGACGTACCTTTCCATTATGTAGGGCTTAAGAAAACCTACAATCATGTCATGTCTTAAAAAGCAAAAAATTAAATCATGTCACTCACTCTTACAATTAGAAAAAGCCACACATCCTATAACAGTTGCTGAAAAAATATCTCTATGATTAAGACTCCAAAATAGATTGAATTGTAATATAGAAATTTGAATCCTTCATGAATACCTCTTGTGGCCTTTCCTATTGTCATACAATGCCGTGGTGGGTTGATATGGTGGCCTACTTGGGTAACCGAGTCAAGAGTAAGACCATATACAAAGCCACGCTCAATATGTGCCAACACCTAAGGCCACTCAACAATAGCTACAAATGGTTTAAGATTGCAACCTATAACTCCACAATAAGGCAACAACTATCACAGGCGTAGCTCTAGAGTTTAGACTAATACTTCATTCAAACTTCTTATGTACACTTCTTTTAAAAAAATTTCGGTATATTTAAATCTACCGTAATGGAAGTGACAGTAATAATGGATGCTACCAATTACCTGAGTTGAAGTCCCAGCTATATACTACTTTAAAATTTATCATCTTAACAAATTAGATGAGGACTAGCTAGAATCCCCTATGTTGTTTTGAAGTAACACCAATTTTAATGCTGTGCAAATAGGCATCTACTCAGTTGTCTCTGGTTAATGTTAGTGGGAGTAGATTGCACACCCTATTCTTGAAATATTCTCTTCTTTTCTTTCTCCCTTTTAATTTTGGCATCTCTTAGTGACCTATAACTGTGTCTATTAGAAAGAGTTCAAATTGGTGGTTTCCATTTCTTATCATAAGTGATGATCATGATGAGAATGAGAAAGACCTCCAAACTCCAAAAACCAAACAATTTGATGTTACATTTGTGGTCCAACCACGTTGACTTTACAACAAATGATCCAATTTTTGGCCTAGTCAACGTCTGGTCCAGACTAGAGAATGATGGACTCAATCAAAAGTTACAAAGGCTGGAAGGCACTGCCAAGTGAATAATTCTCTCGAATCTCACACCTTTAATCTTGAATCACATCTTTTAGGTTAGATTTCCTCATCCAAGAGAAGAATCAAAATTGGAGATCATCTTAGCACCACTCACCCACATAGAACATGAAGAGGTGCTAGCAACTAAAAAATAGACTCAACACTTGAATGACCTATATGAAACAGTAGAAATGGGTGACTCTAAGATTGGAATTGGATTGGATATGAATCAATCAAATGTCAGTTGGATACAAAAATTTATATCCATATTTGCTTTAAGTGGATATAGATATAAATCAGATGTTCTAAGTATCGATACAAATATAGATATAAATTTGATAATTAAACTTTATAACTACAGAATTAAAGATATTACTAAATGAATGATAAATTAAATTAATGTCATATTAATATGATCATCTATTTAGCTTAAAAGTTTATGAGTACTTTATAAAAATAAATAGGGTTATAAATAAAATTAGATATTCGAATATGAATGAGATAGGTATATATCCATATCTATATCTATTTTTCTTTGATAGATATAGATATGGATATGGATATTAGTCGAATGCTTTCTATTCTTGTACGGATATATTCAGATATGAAAATGGATATTGATGAATATTATCAAATCCACTTTTATCCTTAGATGACTCCCACAAAGACAATATATAATTGGGAGCATGTGGAGGCTTCTAAAGTCAAGTGGAACTTCTTAGGACTCATTCTTTAGAGGGTCAAAAGCTTACTTGAAATTTATCAATGTCTGAATAAGTATTTATAAGCAATATTTAAATAAAAAAATAATTTATCTATATTTTTTTTTATATATTGAAATATAGCTTTGGAATCTATTATTCATATTCTTTTGCATTACTACATTTCCAAGTAAATTGCTAAGATCTATTTATATTTTCTATAAGACCCTATATTATATAAATATTATTATACATTATATATACTAGTATCTATTATTATACGATATAATATAATGTAATGTAATGTAATATAATAATATTATATAATATAAATTATATTATTATTATAGAATTAAAAGTATTTTGTGAATAGAATAAAAAAGTTATTTTCAAGGAAAAATGACTTATTCATCTGTGGACAATATTTTTCATCTATTTTATGGGTAAATATTATTTATGAAAAATAATTTATCTATATAGATAAGTATAAAAATATGGATTGATCAATAAAAAAATTGATAATTTTTTTTATAATATTTATCCATCAAATAGCAGATCCTAATACCATGAGTGGGTTCAGGCCCTACACGGGTGGGACTGGCAGAAGGCTGGCTGCTGCCCAAAGGTCTTGAGGACAAATGGAGGACAACGGACACGGTAGACAGAGAAAAGGGACCCATGCATGCCAAGAGTTGGTGGGAGAACGCTGTGGCATGATGACAATGTCAATGATTTCAGTGAGACAACTGTGCTGGGAGGAAAAGAGAATCAGAATCAAAAAGCATTAAGGCATCAAACTGCACATGTATTTGTTTGGATGCTATTATCTCCTGCGTTTAGACAATGAAAATTAGTTGGATTATGACCTACAACCAGCGGCAGACGGGTTGTCGTCCTCAGACATCCAAAAGCTCTAAGCTCTCGGATTTTCTAGACCACGCGCACCACCTGAAAACATGGTGTGATTTGCCAAGATTTTCTGAAGTAGAAGACACCATCATTTGTCTAAAAGTAATAACAATTTACAAGTACCAAAAGGCCGAAAACAAATACGTCCCTATCATGTTATTGGAGGTTTTATGTTTAGTTAGAATTTATATCAATCTAAAACATATAAAATAAATCCCAATATGCATTAATGTAGGTGATATCTAAGTAAGGTTAATCAATTAAATTCCAACAAAAATCACAATATCGATGCTTTTCATTCTGAGAGCACATTCCAAAGGTTGATTTATTGCTGTAAGTTGAAAAGATAAATGTAAGGAACAGCCACTAAAATACAGTGCTAGTAATAGTGAGTTCTTCCCACTATAAATTTTATAGATAAAGAAAATATTGGTGCGGAATTTGGTTGATGCCAGATCAAGTTGGAGTCGAGGAAGATGAGCTCGCCATCAGCGACCTGCAAAATAAAGTTTCGTTCAGAGTCAGTGGTAGTAGCTCCAGTGGAATCCTCTAATGGTCAAGTTAGCTCTTTTAATCAACAGAAATGGAGTGCTCGGAAAAGAGTTCGGCAGAGTTTTGAGAAGGAGAAGAGAGTGTTAGATATATGTGCCCTAGAAGCCAGAATTTGCTGACACTTGTAATACACTTTTAGAGGCAAAATTGTAATTTTGACTATTATCAAAAAAATAGATTATTTTCTATCACATATGTGTATTTAGTATCTGTGATACATCCTTTGAATTAATGGTAATGATAATTCATATTTTCAAGAGTTGAAAATTTAAGACATTAATAATCATTATTAACTCATAAAATGCTTTCGACCATAGGATCATCACGAGGATGGTGATTAATCCGAAAGGTTGGTGTACAATCGCTTCTCTTTAGTAGATGAGTCTTGAGTCTACGGTGTGGAGACACCAGAGCGAGAGTACAGGTACTCGTTAGAGAATGAGGGCACTGAGCGTGACCACCTCGAGTAGTCATTAGGAAGTCTACCTTCTCGTCAATGACTGACTCGATGCTGCAGTGGTGTGTCTGGTTCTTTGACCTGAGGTGCATCGGCAGTTCACCTTGAGGGTGTTATAGTTTGACTACACCATTACTCGGTCTCCTAGCCATATGGAAATCCTGAGGTGTATATGTTGGCTATAGCATGTTCATTGTAGGAACTGGATTGCATCAAGATGGAATCTATCTACCTCGGTGGTAGAGGAGCAGCCCTATGATGATCATGAGAATCAAGTCCAGAAGCCCATGGCCATGGCAGAGTGAAATAATAGAAAGAGTTTCTATTTAGGTTTTCACATCGGACTTGAATCGAATGATTACATCATATGACAGAGACTAGGGTTTGACGAGTTCACCTTAACCCTAATCTGATCGGGGCTCAAGATAGAAGAACTTAATCACACAGGTAGCTGCACCAAGAGGTTCGCATTCAGCTCTGATGGGTTGCCACCATATACTGCTAGGTGTCACTGGTGGATTTTGGGAGCAATTAGAATGATTTAGATGATCGATCATTCTAGCTGTTCGAATCAGAAGAGTTCTGATCCATCGAAAGGAGTTTCGATGATGTCGATGATAGAGATCATGACATATCCCATTACCATACAGAACTGAACCTAACTGGGTCACACAAACAAGGGTTTGAATCTGGTGATCATCAATTGAACTGATCCAGTTCAATTGATCTGAATGAGATTCAATTAGGTTCAAGAAAATCGTGCTAGCACTCGATTGAACCTAACGTTCTTCTTTTACTATCATAAATAGTTGTCCTGACTGAGCCAAAGGAGTTTGTGCTCGATCAGAGGCCTTCACTTGGTCTGACTGGAGCCTGTCCAGGTCAGAAAAGGGTTGTCTTATTTTGTAAGATAATACCTACCATTTTTGGTCACCTGCCATTTCTCATCCTTTGACTTTGGTCAAAAGTTGACCTTTGACTGGTCAAATGTTGACCATTGACACTTTGACTTCTGTCCACATGTCATGCACCTATTGGAGAGCTGGTGGGGGCTTGTCCCCCTGCCAGAACCTGGCAAGGAGAAGGGTGCACGCCACCCTTGGCGTGTGCCCAAGCTGGAGGCGCCCAGGAGTCCCTGTTGGATAGGGACTCCATCTCCTTTTTGGATTCCAATTAGACTTCTCCTAAGAACCAAGTTTGACTGGTCTTAGGTTCCATCTAAGGAGGAATCCAAGGGACTCTATTTTCACCAATCAGATTTAGATCTGATTTCACAAAGGGTTGTGATTGGTTGGGAAGAAGAGGAGTTGGATCACGCATAGTCTATAAATAAGACCCTGCGCCCAACTCAAGGAGTATCTAAAATCAATTGAAAATCCCATGCCCCAAGGCTGCCTCTCCTCTCCTCCTCCTCCTCCATGCCAAGTCCATCTTCTCCCTCTCCTCTCCATGCCCAAAGGAGTTTGGGATCCAAGTTGGTGCAATCTAGATGAGAGAAAGGCGACAGAAAGCTAGAAGGCTGCGCTGCTGCAAAGGACAACTGCAGATCTTCGAAAGATATTTTGAAGATCCTCCAAATCAGATTCAGATCTAATTTTTGAGAGATATGATAGAGAAGAAGAGGATCTCCAGATCCAGCCCGAGTGGATACCGGTAGAGGCCAGGCACTTGCGTGGCTAGATCCAGAACCTTCCGCTGCTTACAGGATCATCAACGGGTAATAGGATTACCCTATCATTAAGATTAAATTAAATTTGATTTATTTATCTGAAACATCTCAAGATCTGATCTGGATCAAAGAGAAAAAAATTTTTGAAATATATCTCTTGATCCGATCAGATCTGAACGAACCTGGTCCAAAAAATCAGGATTTTTCTTCAACTGGTATCAGAGCCAAGGTTCTAAAAGTATTTAGATCTGATTTTAATTAAAAAATAAGTGATTTTCAGATGTCACATGAGATGTGATCAGATCTGAAATCAAAAAAATTAAAATTAAATGATTTGGATCTAAGATTAGAAAATATGCATGACTAGTTCTAAAATAGAATAGTTCTATAGAATAGTCTTGCATGTTTTAATTTAATTTGATTAAATCATATTTTAGATCTATTTATTTACTTATTTTTTGATATTATAATTATTATAATAACATCTAAAAAATAGTAAATAAAAATTATTTAATTTTAAACATCATATGAGATATGATTGATGCATGTCTAGACTAGTTGTAGAATAGTTCTACATAGTTATCTAGATTAGAAGTTTATTTTGATAAGATCAATTTAAATCTAATTTTTTAGATTATTATGAGATAATTTAGATCTAAAAATATGCATGATTTGATACATGAGATGTATGCAAAATATGCCATGATTAGATCTAATTTGTATATGAGATATATGATATAGATCTAAAACTATTTTGTAGTATTACATGTTCCTGATTAAGGCGTTCCTCTTGGCCGTCCGGTCATAAGAATGAAGAAGGGTTTAAAGGCCCTCTCCTTCCCATTCCGATGGGGTGTTCTTATGACGTGTAGGGGTGCTATGCGTTCGTCCTTAATCAGAAACCCAAAACTTACTTTCTGCAAAACCCTAGATCCTGAAACCCTAGGATTTATTGTGCATATTTTGTTTATGAACCCTACTTAATTAAAAATTAAGATTATGGAAATATTAATTAGGTCTAAAATTGAGAATTTTAGATCTAAGACATATTCATAATACTGGGTTCGGGCTTGGGTAGCTCAATTAGGTCTAAGCGGTTGATCAAACCGAATCAAGAGTTGGTTAGATGGGATCAACAATGCTTAAATTGACCAGCCTAATAGGATTAAGTCTGGGTCAAGATCGAGTCACGATCAAGCAAGACCTAATTAGGCTCAGAGGTTAGAGTCTGGATTGTAGGCTAACCCAATTGGTTCTGGCTCAACAATTTGGTGTCTAAGGTAAGTTTGGCACATACGACCGACTGGTTTTTAATTGGAAGCTACTCGACCTGAATGCATTCTTGTACGAGTTAATGGCATATTCCTTCCACCGGTCTCACTTACCTGGCCATATCTGTTGACACAGTTCTGATTTGAGGTGGTCAATAATCCGAGCTAACCCATGCCACTAGGTTAGTCATAATTGTTATGACTAATGACAAGTCTAGTTTAATGAGACCTGAATCAATTCTCCCTAAGAAAAGATTAAGTCTGAGGTCTTCCACCATTGTAGATGTGCGGGCCCTTCCCGGGGTTGATTGTTCTCGGCTGGATACAGTGGCTCAGTTGCACCGGAAGATGCAACCATGTCTATTAGGCATTGGATGCTATGGGCTGGAGGATGAGTTGGGCTCAATATTTGGATACGGTGAGAGACTCAATTAGGAATCCAGTCTATGCAAATGGTGGGTCTGACTTAACTAAGGAGTGGATCAATATTTTGGATACGGTGAGATTCATGAATTAGAGACCAAGTTTGGGTGCACCATGATTAGAGAATCATTGAACAAGAGTTGTTCACTCATTGGCTAACCCATCACCAATAACTGTTAGGTGAGGTGATGAGTCAGTTGGTGAGACCGCACCACCCACTAGAAATCATTAATCGTGGAGATTTTCGCATCTCTACAGAGGGAGTGTAGGGATCCGAAAAAATAGTGGGAGCTAATTTGTTTAAAAATAAAATTTCTAAATAAATTGGTCAAGTCAATAATTACAGTATCTAACTAGAATCTTTGACTCTCTACAGAAAAATGTCTGCGTCCAACCCATTAGCACGTATCCTGGACACACATAGACTGACTGGACCCAATTATAAAGATTGGCTCAGGAACTACAAAATTATTTTGGATTTTGAGAAGTTAACCCATGTATTGGACCAGGACCCTCCCACCTTACCAGCCCGTCCATCCATTGAACAGAGAGCGTCTCTGGAAAAATGGATAGACGAAGATAATAAGGCCAGATATTACATGTTGGGCTCGATGTCTGATGAGCTCCAGCGCCAACATGAAGATATCGGGACTGCTCGCCAAATGTTGGCTCACCTGCAGGAGATGTTTGGTGAACAGAGTCGCGCAGCCAAATATCAAGTCACGAAATGACTTTTTAAGGCTAAGATGCGTGATGGGCAGTCAGTCCAAGATCACTGTCTGATGAATGATCAAGGACATGGAAGAGCTTGAGAAGCTCGGTGTGAAGTTAGACTTGGATCTGCAGAACGATATTATTCTGCAATCCTTGACTGATGCATATGGGCAATTCATCATGAATTACCACATGCATAAACTTCAAAATTTCCTTGGCCGAATTAATGAATATGCTGGTTCACCGCTGAGCTTTCTATGAAAGGTTCTAAAGGCTCAGTTCTTGCTATGGAATGGACTTCTTCCAAAAGAAAGTCTTATGGAAAGAAAAAGAAGTCTGTGAAAAAGCAAAAGGTGGAAGGAGAAAAGAAGAAGAAGGCAGAGCCGAAGAATGAAAGCCGATGTCAAAGGAAAAGTGTTTCCATTGCAACAGCGACGGCCATTGGAAGCGGAAACTGCCCTACTTACCTGGCCACCCTGAAGAACAAGAAGGAAGGTCCTTCTGGAGGTATGCTCGTTATTGAGTCTAACCTTACGGTTTCTTCTGCATCCAGTTGGGTGCTTGACTCTGGTTCTAGTGCTCATCTGTGCACTTCCATGCAGGATCTTGAGGATAGCAGGAGGCTGAGGGATGGAGACATGATCCTACGCATCGGTAATGGAGCAAGAGTTGCTGCAGTAGTGGTGGGAACATACCCTCTTCGATTACCATCTGGTTTAGACTTAGTTTTGAAAGACTGTTATTATGTGCCTGCAGCTAGCAGGAATTTGATTTCTGTTTCATGCTTAGCACTAGAAGGCTATGTGATTACCTTCTTTAAGGACCATTGTAACATTCTTTATGAAAGAAATAAAATTGCAAATGGTTTTCTTATTAACGATCTTTATCAGCTACATATTGATGTACCTGTTCTAACTATCGAGCAAAACGTGAATGCCAAACGACCTAGGGATAGTCCAAACGACAGATATCTATGGCACCTGAGATTAGGTCATATAGCAGAAGATAGGATCAACAAATTGGAGAAAAATGGGCTATTGAGTCCATTGACTTTCGAGTCATATCCAACTTGTGAATCTTGTCTTCAAGGCAAAATGACTAAACTCCCTTTTGTTGGACATGGGGAAAGGGCCACAGATCTCCTTGCCCTAGTACATACTGATGTGTGCGGCCCATTTGATGTGCCGGCTAGAGGCAATTTTGTCTACTTCATTACCTTTACCGATGATCTGTCTAGGTATGGGTATGTGTATCTTATGAGACACAAGTCTGAAGCTTTTGAAAAGTTCAAAGAATTCAGACATGAAGTAGAAAAATAAACTAAAAAAACCCATTAAGGTTCTTCGATCAGATCGAGGAGGTGAATACCTTAGCTGAAAATTCCTAGACTATCTCAAGAAAAATGGCATAGTCTCTCAATGGACTCCACCAGGAACACCTCAACTCAACGGGGTTTCAGAATGGAAGAAATCGGACTCTATTGGATATGGTTCCGATCCATGATGAGCTTCACAGACCTCCCTGATTTTCTTTGGGGACATTCATTGTTAACTTCAATTTATCTACTGAATAGGGTTTCCTCTAAAACCGTTCCTACCACACCGTATGAGATATGGCACGGTAAGAAACCAAGTCTGAGTCATCTCAGAATTTGGGGTTGTCCGGCTCATGTCAAAAGACAACAAGCGGACAAGTTAGAGTTTAGGTCCTTCAGAGCTCGATTCATAGGATATCCTAAAGAGTCATTAGGATACTATTTCTACATTCCAGAAGACCACAATGTGATTGTGAGTCGACATGCCATCTTTCTTGAAAAATAGTTTATTCAAGATAGCGGCATTGGAAAAGCAGATTAAGCTTGATGAGAAAGTCTCACAAGTACAACGAGCTAAGGACCAATTGGAACCAAATCAGGTTGAGCCAATAAGAACACTACCTCCTCCACCTCGTAGATCGGAAAAGAGTTTTCCCGTCCCCTGAAAGATACTTAGGTATTATTTCAGAGGAAAGTAGAGAAAATGTTCCTCGTAGGTAATGGTGCTCATGGTGATGATCCCAAAACCTACAACGAGGCGATATCAGATATCGACTCCGAGAAATGGCTAGAGGCAATGCAGTCAGAAATTGACTCGATGCACTCAAACCAAGTCTGGACCTTGGTAGATCCACCAGAAGGTATAGTACCTATTGGGTGTAAATGGATCTTCAAGAGAAAGATTGGTGCAGATGGGAATGTGGAGACATTCAAGGCTAGACTAGTGGCAAAAGGTTATAGTCAACGCGAAGGCATTGACTATCAGGATACCTTTTTCCCAGTGGCTATGCTAAAATCCATCCGCACATTGCTTGCCGTTGCAGCCTATTTCGATTATGAAATATGGCAAATGGACGTGAAAATGGCATTCTTAAATGGATATCTTGAGGAAGATATCTATATGGAACAGCCGCTAGGTTTCACATCCAGTGATACTGATCACAAGGTTTGCAAGCTGCAAAGGTCCATATATGGACTTAAGCAAGCATCTCTCGGAGCTGGAACACTCATTTCAATGATGTGATCAAAAAGTTTGGTTTCATCAAAAATGAAGAGGAACCATGTGTCTTCAAAAAGGTCAGTGGGAGCGCTGTTGTCTTCCTCGTATTGTACGTGGATGACATCCTCCTTATTGGGAATGATATTCCCATGTTGACGACAGTCAAAATATGGTTGTCCAAGGAATTCTCCATGAAAGACCTAGGTGAAGCATCCTTTATTCTAGGAATTAAGGTCTATAGGGATAGACCGAATAGGATGCTAGGACTTTCACAGAAGATGTACATAGAGGAAGTACTAAAGAGGTTTAGTATGGAAAACTCTAAGAGGGGATTAATACCCTTCAGACATGGTATTCATCTTTCCAAGAAGATGTGCCCTAGCACACCTGAGGAAATAGAACGCATGAGCAAGATCCCTTATGCTTCTGCAATAGGGAGCCTCATGTATGCCATGCTATGTACACGACCTGATATAGCCCATGCTGTGAGTGTCACAAGCAGATATCAGTCAAATCCAGGTGAAGAACACTGGACTTCTGTGAAATGTATCCTTAAGTACTTGAGAAGAACTAAGGATATGATGTTGGTCTTTGGTAATGGAGAACTCCAAGTCCAGGGATACACAGACTCGGATTTCATGTCCGATATAGATGATCGAAAGTCGACATCTGGGAGTCTGTTTGTGTGCAATGGTGGTGCTGTCAGCTGGAAGAGTTTCCAAGCAAACTGTGATAGCAGATTCCACCATGGAAGCAGAATATATCGCTGCATCAGAGGCTGCGAAGGAAGCATTCTGGTACAAGAAGTTTGCTGCAGAAATTGGAGTAATGCCATCAGATGCCATTCCTCTATACTGCGACAACAATGGCGCCATAGCCCTTGCTAAGGAGCCGAGGTCTCACCAAGAAATCCAAGCACATTGAGCGGCGATACCACCTCATCCGCGATTACCTCGAGAAGGGTTACGTCGAGGTCAAGAGAGTCAACTCCACAGATAATGTGGCAGACCCACTTACAAAGTTGGGCCAGCAAAAGATCGAAGCCCACCTTGAGAAGATGGGACTTAGACTTGTAGCCAATTGGCTTTAGGACAAGTGGGAGATTGTTAGATATATGTGCCCTAGAAGCCAGAATTGGCTGACACTTGTAATACACTTCTAGGGGCAAAATTATAATTTTGACTATAATCAATAAAATGGGATTATTTTCTATCACATATGTGTATTTAGTGTCTGTGATACATCCTTTGAGTTAATGGTAATGATAATTCATATTTTCAAGAGTTGAAAATTTAAGACATGAATAATCATTATTAACTCATAAAATGCTCCCGACCATAGGATCATCACGAGGATGGTGATTGATCCGGAAGGTTGGTGTACAATCGCTTCTCTTTAGTAGATGAGTCTTGAGTCTACGGTGTGGAGACACCGGAGCGAGAGTACAGGTACTCGTTAGAGAACGAGGGCACTGAGCGTGACCACCTCGAGTAGTCATTAGGAAGTCTACCTTCTCGTCAATGACTGACTCGATGCTGCAGTAGTGTGTCTGGTTCTTTGACCTGAGGTGCATCGGCAGTTCACCTTGAGGGTGTTATAGTTTGACTACACCATTACTCGGTCTCCTAGCCATTTGGAATCCTGAGGTGTATGTTGGCTATAGCATGTTCATTGTAGGAACTGGATTGCATCAAGATGGAATCTATCTACCTCGGTGGTAGAGGAGCAGCCCTATGATGATCATGAGAATCAAGTCCAGAAGCCCATGGCCATGGCAGAGTGAAATAATAGAAAGAGTTTCTATTTAGATTTTCACATCGGACTTGAATCGAATGATTACATCATATGACAGAGACTAGGGTTTGACGAGTTCACCTTAACCCTAATCTGATCGGGGCTCAAGATAGAAGAACTTAATCACACAGGTAGCTGCACCAAGAGGTTCGCATTCAGCTCTGATGGGTTGCCACCATATACTGCTAGGTGTCACTGGTGGATTTTGGGAGCAATTAGAATGATTTAGATGATCGATCATTCTAGCTGTTCGAATCAGAAGAGTTCTGATCCATCGAAAGGAGTTTCGATGATGTCGATGATAGAGATCATGACATATCCCATTACCATACAGAACTGAACCTAACTGGGATCACACAAACAAGGGTTTGAATCTGGTGATCATCAATTGAACTGATCCAGTTCAATTGATCTGAATGAGATTCAATTAGGTTCAAGAAAATCGTGCTAGCACTCGATTGAACCTAACGTTCTTCTTTTACTATCATAAATAGTTATCCTGACTGAGCCAAAGGAGTTTGTGCTCGATCAGAGGCCTTCACTTGGTCTGACTGGAGCCTGTCCAGGTCAGAAAAGGGTTGTCTTATTTTGTAAGACAATACCTACCATTTTTGGTCACCTACCATTTCTCGTCCTTTGACTTTGGTCAAAAGTTGACCTTTGACTGGTCAAATGTTGACCATTGACACTTTGACTTCTATCCACGTGTCGCGCACCTATTGGAGAGCTGGTGGGGGCTTGTCCCCCTATCAGAACCTGGCAAGGAGGAGGGCGCACGCCACCCTTGGCGTGTGCCCAAGCTGGAGGCGCCCAGGAGTCCCTGTTGGATAGGGACTCCATCTCCTTTTTGGATTTTGATTAGACTTCTCCTAAGAACCAAGTTTGACTGGTCTTAGGCACCATCTAAGGAAGAATCCAAGGGACTCTATTCCCACCAATCAGATTTAGATCTGATTTCACAAAGGGTTGTGATTGGTTGGGAAGAAGAGGAGTTGGATCACGCATAGTCTATAAATAAGACCCTGTGCCCAACTCAAGGAGTATCTGAAATCAATTGAAAATCCCATGCCCTAAGGCTACCTCTCCTCTCCTCCTCCATGCCAAGTCCATCTTCTCCCTCTCCTCTCCATGCCCAAAGGAGTTTGGGATCCAAGTTGGTGCAATCCAGACGAGAGAAAGGCGACAGAAAGCTAGAAGGCTGCACTGCTGCAAAGGACAACTGCTGATCTTCGAAAGGTGTTTTGAAGATCCTCCAAATTAGATTCAGATCTAATTTTTGAAGATGTAATAGAGAAGAAGAGGATCTCCAGATTCAGCCCGAGTGGATATCGGTAGAGGCTAGGCACTTGCATGGCTAGATCCAGAATCTTTCGCTGCTTACAGGATCATCAACGAGTAATAGAATTACCCTACGTTAAGATAAATTAATTTTGATTTAATTTATCTAGATTTTATTTTAATTATTAAAATAATAAAGATCAGATCTAAAACATCCTAGATCTGATTTGGATCAAAGAGAAAAAATTTTGAAATATATCTCTTGATCCAATCAGATCTGAACAAACCTGATCCGAAAAATCAGGATTTTCCTTCAGAGAGCTTTGAGAAAATGTATTTGTAGGGTTTTTTTTTATAGACGGAGCTTGTTGTAACTGTCATGATAAATGACAGTCGTAACCATCCTAATAAATGCCAATCATAATCGCCCTGATAAATGATAATCATAATTATCCTGATAAATGATAATTATAACCATTTAGTAGTGGAATCGTCTGTAGGAATCCATCTGAAGGAACAGTCCGAAAGAAGTTTGGCTCTTGAAGAAATCCGACTGCTGGAGGAGTTTGAAAGGAGTTCGGCTCCTGAAGAAATCTGACTACTAGAGGAGTTCGGAAGGGGTCCAACTCCTAAAGGAATCCGACTGCTGGAAGAGTTCAGAAGGAGTTTGGCTTCTGGAGGAATCTAACTGCTGGTGGAATTCAGAAAGAGTTTGGCTCGTGGAGGAATCCGACTACTGGAGAAATCTGGAAGAAGTTCGGCTCCCATAGAAGTCCGACTGAAGGAGGAATCCGAAAGAAGTTTGGCTTTCGTAGAAGTTCGACTAAAGGAGGAATCTGGAAGGAGTTCGGCTCAAGAAATCCAGAAGAAGTTTGGCTCCTGTAGGAATCCGACTGTTGGAGAAATTCGAAAGGAGTTCGACCGTTGAAAAAGTTTGGCTGGGGCTCGGATGCTGAGTTCGATGGGGTTCGACAGCTGGAGGAGTTCGCCACTGAATGAGTTCGGCCGCTAAAGAAGATCAGATGGGGTTCGATCGTTAGGGAGAGAATTTTTGATCAAAGCTCTTCCATGATTACCAACTGTATTAGGCTAAACACCAGGCTGGACTTCGATGGGAGTGGGGTTTATCGCCAACAATAATCCCCCTACTCTCAAGTTCGAAACTCGAAGGAAGGGAGTACAAAAAGGGCGATAGCCAAAGTCCTCTTCAGGGCTCTACACCAGTTCAGGTTGAAGCTTGAGAGAGATCTTATCTTCAGCCAAGGTTGACGTTGAAGTTGAAGCTTGGAAGAGATCTTGTCTCCAGTCGAGGTTGGCGTTGAAGCTCGGAAGAGATCTTATCTTCAGCCGAGGTTGCAGTAGATCTTATCTCCTGTTGTCGTAGAAGCTCGGGGGAGATGTTATCTCTAGTTGTTATCGAGCATAATGGGGCCGTCGTCGGGGCCTTTCCTCTCATTCCTTCTAAGATGAATGAGGCATTCAGCTTTGCTCACATTAGGATAAGATTTTCCCCCTATTTCTAATGGACTATGGGGGTATATAAGGATCGTTGTCAAGGCCTCTCTCCCCATCTCGTCTAAAATAAACAAGGCCTTCAACTTTGTTCACATTAGGATGAGGTTCTCCTCCAGTTTCTAACAGACTGTGGGGGCACATAAGGACCATTGTCAGGGCCTCTTTCCCATCTCGTCTAAAATGAATGAGATCTTCAACTTTGCTCACGTTAGGACGAGGTTCTCCTTCTGTTCCTAATGAGCTGTGGGGGAACATAAGGGCCGTTATCAGAGCCTCTTCCCTCATCTCATCTAAAATGAATGAGGCCTTCGACTTTGCTCACGTTAGGATGAGGTTCTCCTCCTATTCCTAACGAGCTGTGGAGGCACATAAGGGCTATTATCAAGGCCTCTCCCTCCATCTCATCTAAAATGAACGAGGCCTTCAACTTTGCTCACGTTAGGATGAGGTCCTCCTCCTATTCCTAATGGACTGTGTGGATACATATGGGCCATTGTTAGGATCTTTTCCTCCATCTCGTCTAAAATGAACGAAGCCTTCGATTTTACTCACGTTAGGACGAGATTCTCCTCCTATTCCTAACATGGCCACTTCTAATTGTTTCTTTTCTGTCATCACATAATTTTTGCATTAAGAAATAATAATATTGAAATGAAGGAGTTTTATTGCAAAAAAATTACTGATAGCATATTCTCAGATTTTCTGAATTCCAAGATCGTGGGAGCGTTGTTCCTCCGAGCTCCTTCAAACGATAAATTTTCGATCGGACGACCTCCACCACTTCATACGGACCTTCCCAATTTGGGACAAGCTTCATCTAGCTTTGAGGCTGAGAGATGGCGATTGGTCGAAGCACTAAGTCCTCCACTTTGAATGTTGTACTTCTGACTCTAGAGTTATAGTACCAAGCCATCTTTCATCTGTAGGCTGCCATCCAAACCTAGGCTTTCTTTCTTTTTTCTTCCAGCAGGTCGAGGTTGACTCTGAGGTCCTATGGGTTGTGCTGCTCGTTGAATGCTACGACCCATGCTAATGGGAGCTTAAGTTCAATCGAGATGACTACCTCCATTCCAAAGGCCAAGGCGAATGGTGTTTCCCCAATCGATAGCTTTTGAGTAGTTCGGTATGTCCAAAGGATGTGATAGAGTTCGTCCATCCAGACTCCTTTTACTCTATCGAGCCTTGTCTTAATGCCTTGCAACAGAGTCCTTTTGGTCACTTCAGCTTCTCCATATGCCTGTGGATGAGCTACCAATGTAAAGTGGTGGGAGATATTTAGGTCTTCGCAAAACTCGACGAACCTCATCCCAGCGAACTGTCGTCCATTATCGATTATAAGGGTTTAGAGCAAGCCGAATCGACAGACTATTGACTTTCAAATGAAGTTCTGTACCATGGCCTCGGTAATTTTGGCTAGTGGTTCAGCTTTGATCCATTTGGTGAAGTAGTTGATCGCGATCAGGAGGAACTTTCATTGTCCTGATGCCGTTGTCCATTTTCCACTGCATAAATGGCCAAGGCACGTTTAGCGGAGTAAGCTCGGAGGTCGACTATTTTTGTACATTTTCATTCTTTTGATAGTGATCACATTTCTTAATATACTCCACAGAATCATGATATAAGGTCGGCCAATAGTATCCTTGCTGAAGTAGCTTTTGCGATAGAAACCTGGCTCCTACATGAATTCTATAGATTCTCTCGTGCACTTTTCATAATGCGAAGTCGGCCTCTGAAGGTCGGAGACATCTCAACAGCGGTAGCGAATATGACCTCTTATACAACTTGCTCTCGTATAAAATGTACCAAAAGGCTTGATTCCTGAGTTTTCGAGCTTCTTTCGGATCATGAGAAAGGACTCCCTCCTTGAGGTAGGCAACCAACGGGTCGATCTAGCTCGGCTCGAATTCTATCTACAAAACGACCTATGATTCCTCTGGGCTTAGGCACTTCAGAGTCTCAAAAAATACTTCTTTGGACAGTTCGGCTGGAGCTGAAGTGGCCAACTTAGAGAGGAGGTCGGCTCTTATATTTTCTGCCCTTGAAATCTATTGAATGTCGAAATAGCTGAAGATCGGAGTCAAGTCCTTTACTTTCTCAAGGTATTTCATCATACTTTTCTTCCGCGCTTCATAGCTGCCACTAACTTGGTCGACCACTAATTAAAAATTGCTGTAGACTTGAAGCCAATTTACTTTTAATTTTTTTGTAATTTTTAATCCGACGATCAACGCTTTATACTCGACCCCATTATTAGTCGCAAGAAATTTGAAGTGCAGCGCATACTCGACGACGACCCCCTCGAGGCTGACTAAGATCAACCCCGCATCCACTCTAGTAGAGTTGGACGATCCATCCACATACAGAGTCCAAAAACCTTCGAAAAGATCGGCTGTCTCTTCGGGGAGGCTCGGTTATGACAGCAGAGCGCTGGTCTCGTTCTGTTCAAGCTTGGCATCATCGAGAATGGTACATTCCACTATAAAATCTACTAATATCTAGGCTTTGATCGATGGTCGGGGTCGATAATTGATATCAAATTTCATGAGCTCGATTGTCCATTTTGCGATTCTCCCGAAAGCGTCCATTCGCTGAAGGACTGTCTTTATTGGTTGATCTATAGGGATCGTTATGGTGTGCTCCTAAAAGTAAGGTCGAAGCCTCCTGACAGCAATTAGAAGAGAGTAAGCTGATTTTTCTAGCTTAGAGTACCTGATCTCTGCATCCCTTAGGATTCGGCTTATGTAGTAGACCAATTGCTGTATCTTTGCTTCCTTCTTGACTAGGACTGCTGCCAAGGCCGTCGGAGAGACCGCTAGGTACAATAATAATTGTTCTTTAGGTTCGAGCTTTGCCAGTAGTGGGAACAAGTTGAGGTAGTTTTTGAGCTCCTCAAATATTCATTGGCATTCCGTTGTCCAGCAGAAATTCTTTGGTTGCTTGAGAACTTAGAAGAAGGGCAAGCATCGCTCGGCCGATCTCGAGATGAAGTGATTTAGGGATGCCACTTTTTCAGTCAAGTGCTAAACTTCTTTGATTTCTTTGAAGCGGTCATCTCTTGAATAGCTTGAATTTTTTCTAGATTTGCTTCAATCCTGCACCTCGACATCATAAACCCCAGAAATTTTTCAGAGGTTACACCAAAGGCGCATTTGGTCGAGTTCAGTTTCATCTTATACTTTCTGAGTGCGTTGAAGGTCTCTTTGAGATCGACAAGGTGGTTTATAAAAGCTCAGCTTTTGACGAGCATGTCATCCACGTACACCTCCATGTTGCAGCCGATCTGCTCTTTGAAGATTTTGTTGATCAGATGATGGTACGTTGCCCCTACGTTCTTGAATCCAAAGGGCATAATCCTATAACAATAAAGACCATGGTCAGTTAGAAAAGTAGTTTTCTCTTCATCCTCCGATGCCATCCGTATCTGGTTATAATCAGAGAAGGCATCCATGAAGGTAAGGAGCTCGTGGCCTAAGGTTGCGTCTACCAGTTGATCAATCCTGGGTAGTGGATAGCTATCTTTTGGACAGACCTTGTTTAGCTTCTTAAAGTCGATGCACATCCTCCACTTGCCGTTGGCTTTCTTAATCAGGACCACATTTGATATCCAAGTCGGATAGCTGACTTCTGCTATTACTTTCTGCCTTTTTGGTGCATGGCCTCGAACTCTTTCTTTCACTGGTCGATATTTGGGGTCAATGGCCAGTCGATATTTCATAACCACGGCATCAATCCAAGGCATATCTACCAAAATTCAGACGAAGATATCGGCATTCTTCCATAAGAAGGCGATGAGGTGCTCCCAAACTTCATCTTCCAAATTGGAGCCAATTTGCACCGTATGCTCTGTATTTCTATCATTCAGGGGGATGGTCACAAGATCTTCTAAGGGCTCGTTCCATTCTTCAGTAAAGTCATCATGGATATCTAGCTCGTCAACAGGACAAGAGTCAGATTGTGCTTCCTTTCGTAGGGCAATTGAGTAGCAGTGCCTTGCCAGAGCTTGATCTCCCCTGACCTCTCCAATCCCGCAACTTATCGAGAACTTCATCTTCAAATAATAAGTGGATACCACTGCCTGAAGTGCATTTAGACCAGATCGATTGAGAATAGTATTATAGGCGGATGAAGTCCTTAGGACTAAAAAATTGGGCATTGTCCTGCGGTCACGGTCAAAGTTATTATGCTCTCAATTGGTACGGCATCACCAGTGAAGCCTATCAATGGAGAGTTCATAGGCCCCAAGTAGTTATTAAGTAGAGATATTTTCGAGAAAGCACCATAAAATAATACGTCAGTCGAGCTTCCATTATCTACCAAAATACGGCGTACATCATAGTCAGTAATATTTAAAGATATTACAACCATGTCATTATGCGAAAATTGAACCCCTAGAGCATCTGCCTCTGTGAAGGTTATGGGTTCTCCAATTTTTCATCTCTTTACTGATCCCTCGAACCTGCTGGCCTCTCCTTACCGAAGTCCCCCCGAGATCGTGTTGATGATGTCGAGAGGCGGCCGATCTCCTTATTGATCCCCCCCTTTTGGTGGCTCAGGCTGTGGCAATGCTCTCAGCCGATCTTTCCATCCTTCAGACCATCACCGTAGAAATTGGTCGAGTTTGTCTCGCCTGATGAGCTCCTCAATCTCATCCTGAAGTTGGATATACTCCTCAGTGTCGTGACCGTGATCACGATGATAAAGGCAAAACTTGTTAAGATTGCGCTTGCTGGGGTGAGAGCGCATCCTTTTCAGTCTCGGCAATTGCTTCCTGATTTTCATCAGCACTTAGATTTTTGGAGCATTAAAAGGGGTATAGTTGTGAAATCTTCGTTGGGGAGAACACGACCGCACCCTTCTGTTTGAGCTTCCCTACCTCCGAGCCCGGAGAGGAGTTCGGACTTGCTTGCACTCAGAGAAAGTTTGGAAGTGCGGCCGAGCTTCACTCGGCTTTCCTTCCTCAATGGGTCTGCCCGGCTCGCTAATTCGTCGCTTACTAAAGGCTTCATCATCTTTGGCCTTGAAGGCCTCTTCAGCTCGAGCGTAACCTTCAGCCCGAGCTAGCATATCGACGAAGTTCCTAGGGTACTTTTTTTCTAAAAAGAATAGCAAATCATTCTTCTGAAGGCCGCCCTTGAGTGCGGCCATGGTGACGGATTGGTCTAGGTTCTGGACCTCCAACGCAGCTGCATTAAATTGGGTAACATAAGTTCGGATGGATTTCTCCTTATTCTGCTTGATGGTCATCAGAAAATTCGAACCTCGACACGGACGTCGACTGCTGATGAAGTGAGCTGCGAACTGATGGCTCATCTGATCAAAGAAAAAGATGGTATCCGGCTTAAGTGCTGAGTACCAATTTCTGACGGCTCTCTTGAGGGTGGACGAAAAAGTCCGGTACAAAATAGCGTCTGGCGCACCGTGGAGCAACATCATTGTCCGAAAGGCCTCCAGGTGATCGATTGGATTGGTGGTTCCATCATAACTCTCAAATTACGAAAACTTGAAGTTCGACGAAATGGGTTCCTGCATAATCTCCTGAGGAAAAGGAGGGTCAGTGCAAATATTATTACTGTGTGGAGGGAAGTATGACGGAGCTCTTCGATCCATCGGCTCATTTCTTAGAGCCTTTGATTGAGAAGATCTTCATAATCATTGATCTCCAGAGTTTTCTAGTGGGATGGGGGCAAAGCTTCCCCCAGGGTCAAATCATGATTCGAGCTATGGCTCTCCACCATCTATTTTCCCTTTTTAGAGGTCATCAGTCGGCTAACCCGAATCGATCGTTCTCCGACCAGATCATGGGGCTCCGAAAAAGCCTGCTCCAACCGAATTTGCACCGAATCCTGTCGATGTATGGCCTGCATCGCCTTTGTGAGATCGCAGATTTGTTGGACCAGCAAGTTGAACTGCTCCGCATCCACCATGGCTGCAGGTAGAGCTTGAGTTACCGAAGCTGGAGCGGGAATGGATGTATCTGAACGAGATCTGGCTGCAAAGGCCGTTGATCGTCAGGTCAAAGCTTTTCTGAGAGACATTTTTTTCTGGAAAGAACTCTAGATCGCTGCTGAGCACTTCTTTAAGATCAAAGGAACCTCAAGAATAGAGGGACCTTCCTCTAGCGCCAATTTTATTGGTGCAGAATTTGGTTGACGTTGGATCAAGTTGAAGTCGAGGAAGATAAGGTCGCCGTCGGTGATCTGCAAAATAAAATTTCATTCGGAGTCGATGGTGGTGGCTTCGGTAGGACTCTCCAACGATCAAGTTAGCTCTTCTGGCCAACAGAAATGGAGTGCTCGAACAAAAGTTTAGTAGAATTTTGAGAAGGAGAAAAGAGCTTTGAGAAAACGTATCTGAAGGATCCCTTTTTATAGATGGAGCTTGTTGTAACTGTCTTGATAAATGACAGTCGTAACCATCCTAATAAATGCCAATCGTAATCATCCTGATAAATAACAATCATAATTATCCTGATAAATGATAATTATAATCGTTTAGTAGTGGAATCGCCTGTAGGAATCCGTCTGAAGGAATAATCTAGAAGGAGTTCGGCTTCTATAGGAATCCGACTGCTGGAGGAGTTCGGCTCGTCGAGAAATTCGACCATTGGAGGAATCCGACTGCTAAAAAAATTCGGAAGGAGTTTGGCTCCTAGAGGAATCCGATTGCTGGAGGAGTTCAGAAGGAGTTCGGCTCCTGAAGAAATTTGATTGCTGGAGGAGTTCGAAAGGGGTCTGGCTCTTAGAGGAATTCAACTACTAGAGAAGTCCGAAAGGAGTTTGGCTCCTGAAGAAATCTGACTACTGAATAAGTTCAGAAGGGGTCCGACTCCTGAAGGAATTCGACTGCTGGAGAAGTCCGGAAGGAGTTTGGCTTTTGGAAAAATTCGACTGCTGAAGGAGTCCGGAAGGAGTTTGGCTCCTGAAGGAATTCGATTGCTGGTAGAATTCGGAAGGAGTTCGGCTTCTAGAGGAATCCGACCAAAGGAGAAATTCGGAAGGAGTTCGACCGTTGGAAAAGTTTGACTGAAGCTCGGACGCTGAGGAGTTCAATTGGGTTCGGTAGTTAGAGGAGTTCGGCCACTGAATGAGTTTGACCGCTAGAGGAGATTGAATGGGGTTCGATCGTTGGGAAGAGAATTTTTGATCGACGTTCTTCCATGATTACCAGCTGCATTAGGCTAAGCACCATGCTGGACTTCGATGAAAATGAAGTTTATTTCTAATAAAAAATATTATAATTTTATCAAAAAAAAAAAAAAAAATATTACAATATAAAGAATGACGGCAGGCATCATACAACATGCCCCTCAGTTAAATGGCTCAGATCACCTTCAATTCAGCTCAAATCCATCACCACCACCGAGGCCTCATGAGGAAGCATCTTTGCCAACTCTACCAGAAAGCTGATGATGGGTACGTCTCACTGTACAACATGTCCATCCTTGTTTTCAATGATTAAATTCGGCATGGAAGGTTATACTCGTGGCAGTAGAACCATCGTCATCATTTAACACCTAATATTTCCACGCTCATAATACCTGAGATCCTTCATCATGAACTCAAATTTGAACACCGATAGCAGCAGGTGACCAAAGATGCAGGATTGAGGACACGTCTATGGTCTTCATGTGTATCAGATTATTTACTTCATGAATTTGGTGGCCGACAGGTTATTCACTTCATTTTCCATCACATAACGAAAAAACATCATGCACTCAACTTCATCATAGAAGTGCAAATTAAAAGCATCCCATCCAAGTTTATGGTCTCTTCTATATCAATATAGAAATATACCAGCACTAATCACAAACATAAACCATAAAATGTCTGATAACTGGTTGTTATCCTTAATAAGTCAATATGCACCAAGAAGAATGAAATGGGAGCTTTGCCAAACCACCATTGTCTGAGTCAAGTAAGGAAGAAGCCTTGAGAAATTCACCAAGCGTAAGCAGGAAAGCGGATAAGGAACAGGAAACTTTTGCAGGTTGGTTTAGAGCAATAGCTTGATGATGTTGAAAGAAAATCCTGATTTCTCGGTCCAGGTTCGTTCAGATCTGATTAGATCAAGAGATATATTTCAAAAATTTTCTCTTGATCTCAATCAGATCTTGATATGTTTCAGATCTGATTCTTATTACTTTAATAAATAAAATAAAATAAGATAAATTAAATCAAATTTAATTTACCTGATTTGGGTAATCCTATTACCCTGTAGATGATCCTGATTGCAGCGGAAGGTTCTGGATCTTAGCCACGCAAGCGCCTGGCCTCTATCGGTATCCACTCGGGTTGGATCTGGAGATCCTCTTCTTCTCTATCACACCTCCAAAAATCAGATCTGGATCTGATCTGGAGGATCTTCAAAACTCTTTTGAAGATCTGCAGTCGTCCTTTTGCAGCAGCGCAGCCTTCTTGCTTTTGATCGCCTTTCCTTGATCTGAATCGCACCAACCAAAGTCCAAAACACCTTTTGGACGTGGAGAGCAAGGGGAGAAGACTATGGCATGGAGAAGGAGGGGAGAGGCAGCCTTGGGGCGTGGGAAATCTCATTAGAATTAGGGTTGGGCGCAGGGTCTTATTTATAGACCTCTTGTGATCCAACTCCTCTTCCTCTCAACCAATCACAACCCTTTGTGAAATCAGATCTAAATCTGATTGGTTGGAATAGAGACCCCTGGATTCCTCCTTAGAGGGCGCCTAAGACCAGTCAAACTGGATTCTTAGTAGAACTCTGATTGGAATCCAAAAGGGAGGTGGAGTCCTTGTCCAACAAGGACTCCTAGGCGCCTCCTACTTGGGCTCACGCCACCCTTGGCGTGCGCCCTTCTCCTTGCCAGGTTCTGGCAGGGGGACAGGCCCCCACCAGCTCTCCAATAGGTGCATGACATGTGGTCAAAAGTCAAAGGGTCAATGGTCAACGTTTGACCAGTCAAAGGTAGACTTTTGACCAAAGTCAAAGAACAAGAAATGGCAGGTGACCAAAAATGGCAGGTAATGTCTTACAAATAAGACAACCTATTCTGACTTGGACAACCTCCAGTCAGACCATATGAAGGCCTCTGATTGAGCACAAACTCCTTTGGCTCAGTCAGGACAACTTATTTATGATAGTAAAAGAAGAACGTTAGGTTCAATCGAGTGCTAGCACGATTTCCTTGAACCTAATTGAATCTCATTCAGATCAATTGAACTAGATCAGTTCAATTGATGATCACCAGATTCAAACCCTTGTTTGTGTGACCCAGTTAGGTTCAGTTCTGTATGGTAATGGGATATGTCATGATCTCTATCATAGACATCATCGAAACTCCTTTCGATGGATCAGAACTCTTCTGATTCGAACAGCTAGAATGATCGATCATCTAAATCATTCTAATTGCTCCCAAAATCCACCAGTGACACCTAGCAGTATATGGTGGCAACCCATCAGAGCTGAATGCGAACCTCTTGGTGCAGCTACCTGTGTGATTAAGTTCTTCTATCTTGAGCCCCGATCAGATTAGGGTTAAGGTGAACTCGTCAAACCCTAGTCTCTGTCATATGATGTAATCATTCGATTCGAGTCCAATGTGAAAATCTAAATAGAAACTCTTTCTATTATTTCACTCTGCCATGGCCATGGGCTTCTGGACTTGATTCTCATGATCATCATAGGGCTGCTCCTCTACCACCGAGGTAGATAGATTCCCATCTTGATGCAATCCAGTTCCTACAATGAACATGCTATAGCCAACATACACCTCAGGGTTCCATATGGCTAGGAGACCGAGTAATGGTGTAGTCAAACTATAACACCCTCAAGGTGAACTGCCGATGCATCTCAGGTCAAAGAACCAGACACACTACTGCAGCATCGAGTCAGTCATTGACGAGAAGGTAGACTTCCTAATGACTACTCGAGGTGGTCACGCTCAGTGCCCTCGTTCTCTAACGAGTACCTGTACTCTCGCTCCGGTGTCTCCACACCGTAGACTCAAGACTCATCTACTAAAGAGAAGCGATCGTACACCAACCTTCCGGATCAATCACCATCCTCGTGATGATCCTATGGTCGGGAGCTGTTTATGAGTTAATAATGATTATTCATGTCTTAAATTTTCAACTCTTGAAAATATGAATTATCATTACCATTAACTCAAAGGATGTATCACAGACACTAAATACACATGTGTGATAGAAAATAACCCATTTTATTAATTATAGTCAAAATTATAATTTTGCCCCTAGAAGTGTATTACAAGTGTCAGCCAATTCTGGCTTCTAGGGCACATATATCTAACAATCTCCCACTTGTCCTAAAGCCAATTGGCTACAAGTCTAAGTCCCATCTTCTCAAGGTGGGCTTCGATCTTCTGCTGGCCCAACGGCTTTGTAAGTGGGTCTGCCACATTATCTGTGGAGTTGACTCTCTTGACCTCAACGTAACCTTTCTCAAGGTAATCGCGGATGAGATGTATCACCGTTTGCTTGGAACTCTTCCATTGCACACAAACAGACTGCCAGATGTCGACTTTCGATCATCTATATCGGACATGAAGTCCGAGTCTGTGTATCCCTGGAACTTGGAGTTCTCCATTACCAAAGACCAACATCATATCCTTAGTTCTTCTCAAGTACTTAAGGATACATTTCACAGAAGTCCAGTGTTCTTCACCTGGATTTGACTGATATCTGCTTGTGACACTCACAGCATGGGCTATATCAGGTCGTGTACATAGCATGGCATACATGAGGCTCCCTATTGCAGAAGCATAAGGGATCTTGCTCATGCGTTCTATTTCCTCAGGTGTGCTGGGGCACATCTTCTTGGAAAGATGAATACCATGTCTGAAGGGTATTAATCCCCTCTTAGAGTTTTCCATACTAAACCTCTTTAGTACTTCCTCTATGTACATCTTCTGTGAAAGTCCTAGCATCCTATTCGGTCTATCCCTATAGACCTTAATTCCTAGAATAAAGGATGCTTCACCTAGGTCTTTCATGGAGAATTCCTTGGACAACCACATCTTGACTGATGTCAACATGGGAATATCATTCCCAATAAGGAGGATGTCATCCACGTACAATACGAGGAAGACAACAGCGCTCCCACTGACCCTTTTGAAAACACATGGTTCCTCTTCATTTTTGATGAAACCAAACTTTTTGATCACATCATTGAAACGAGTGTTCCAGCTCCGAGATGCTTGCTTAAGTCCATATATGGACCTTTGCAGCTTGCAAACCTTGTGATCAGTATCACTGGATGTGAAACCTAGCGGCTGTTCCATATAGATATCTTCCTCAAGATATCCATTTAGGAATGCCGTTTTCACGTCCATTTGCCATATTTCATAATCGAAATAGGCTGCAACAGCAAGCAATGTGCGGATGGATTTTAGCATAGCTACCGGGGAAAAGGTATCCTGATAGTCAATGCCTTCGCGTTGACTATAACCTTTTGCCACCAGTCTAGCCTTGAATGTCTCCACATTCCCATCTGCACCAATCTTTCTCTTGAAGATCCATTTACACCCAATAGGTACTATACCTTCTGGTGGATCTACCAAGGTCCAGACTTGGTTTGAGTGCATCGAGTCAATCTCTGACTTCATTGCCTCAAGCCATTTCTCGGAGTCGATATCTGATATCGCCTCGTTGTAGGTTTTGGGATCATCACCATGAGCACCATTACCTATGAGGAACATTTCCTCTACATCCTCTGAAATAATACCTAAGTATCTTTCAGGGGGACGGGAAACTCTTTCCGATCTACGAGGTGGAGGAGGTAGTGTTCTTATTGGCTCAACCTGATTTGGTTCCACTTGGTCCTTAGCTCGTTCTGCTTGTGAGACTTTCTCATCAAGCTTAATCTGCTTTCCAATGCCACTATCTTGAATAAACTATTTTTCAAGAAATATGGCATGTCGACTCACAATCACATTGTGGTCTTCTGGAATGTAGAAATAGTATCCTAATGACTCTTTAGGATATCCTATGAATCGAGCTCTAAAGGACCTAAACTCTAACTTGTCCGCTTGTTGTCTTTTGACATGAGCCGGACAACCCCAAATTCTGAGATGACTCAGACTTGGTTTCTTACCGTGCCATATCTCATACGGTGTGGTAGGAACGGTTTTAGAGGGAACCCTATTCAGTAAATAGATTGAAGTTAATAATGAATGTCCCCAAAGAAAATCTGGGAGGTCTGTGAAGCTCATCATGGATCGAACCATATCCAATAGAGTCCGATTTCTCCGTTCTGAAACCCCGTTGAGTTGAGGTGTTCCTGGTGGAGTCCATTGAGAGACTATGCCATTTTCCTTAAGATAGTCTAGGAATTCCCGGCTAAGGTATTCACCTCCTCGATCTGATCGAAGAACCTTAATGGGTTTTCCAGTTTGTTTTTCTACTTCATGTCTGAATTCTTTGAACTTTTCAAAAGGCTTCAGACTTGTGTCTCATAAGATACACATACCCATACCTAGACAGATCATCGGTAAAGGTAATGAAGTAGACAAAATTGCCTCTAGCCGGCACATCAAATGGGCCGCACACATCAGTATGTACTAGGGCAAGGAGATCTGTGGCCCTCTCCCCATGTCCAACAAAAGGGAGTTTAGTCATTTTGCCTTGAAGACAAGATTCACAAGTTGGATATGACTCAAAAGTCAATGGACTCAATAGCCCATTTTTCTCCAATTTGTTAATCCTATCTTCTGCTATATGACCTAATCTCAGGTGCCATAGATATCTGTCGTTTGGACTATCCCTAGGTCGTTTGGCATTCACGTTTTGCTCGATAGTTAAAACAGGTACATCAATATGCAACTGATAAAGACCATTAACAAGGAAACCATTTGCAATTTTATTTCTTTCATAAAGAATGTTACAATGGTCCTTAAAGAAGGTGATCACATAACCTTCTTGTGCTAAGCATGAAACAGAAATCAAATTCCTGCTAGCTGCAGGCACATAATAACAGTCTTTTAAAACTAAGTCTAAACCAGATGGTAATCGAAGAGGGTATGTTCCCACGGCTACTGCAGCAACTCTTGCTCCATTACCGATGCGTAGGATCATGTCTCCATCCCTCAGCCTCCTGCTATCCTCAAGACCCTGCATAGAAGTGCACAGATGAGCACTAGAACCAGAGTCAAGCACCCAACTGGATGCAGAAGAAACCGTAAGGTTAGACTCAATAACGAGCATACCTCCAGAAGGACCTTCCTTCTTGTTCTTCAGGGTGGCCAGGTAAGTAGGGCAGTTCCGCTTCCAATGGCCGTCGCTGTTGCAATGGAAACACTTTCCTTTGCCATCGACCTTCTTCTTCGGTTCTGCCTTCTTCTTCTTTGATCCTTCCACCTTTTGCTTTTTCACAGACTTCTTTTTCTTTCCATAAGACTTTCTTTTGGAAGAAGTCCGTTCCATAGCAAGAACTGAGCCTTTAGAACCTTTCATAGAAAGCTCAGCGGTAACCAGCATATTCATCAACTCGGCCAAGGAATTTTGAAGTTTATGCATGTGGTAATTCATGATGAATTGCCCATATGCATCAGTCAAGGATTGCAGAATAATATCGTTCTGCAAGTCCAAGTCCAACTTCACACCGAGCTTCTCAAGCTCTTCCATGTCCTTGATCATTGTCAGACAGTGATCTTGGACTGACTGCCCATCACGCATCTTAGCCTTAAAAAGTCATTTTCGTGACTTGATATTTGGCTGCGCGACTCTGTTCACCAAACATCTCCTGCAGGTGAGCCAACATTTGGCGAGCAGTCCCGATATCTTCATGTTGGCGCTGGAGCTCATCAGACATCGAGCCCAACATGTAGTATCTGGCCTTATTGTCTTCGTCAATCCATTTTTCCAGAGACGCTCTCTGTTCAGTGGATGGACGAGCTGGTAAGGTGGGAGGGTCCTGGTCCAAAACATGTGTTAACTTCTCTGAACCCAAAACAATTTTGTAGTTCCTGAGCCAATCTTTATAATTGGGTCCAGTCAGTCTATGTGTGTCTAGGATACGTGCCAGTGGGTTGGACGCAGACATTTTCCTGTAGAGAGTCAAAGATTCTAGTTAGATACTGTAATTTTGACTTGACCAATTTGTTTAGGGATTTTATTTTTAAACAAATTAGCTCCCACTATTTTCTCGGATCCCTACACTCCCTCTGTAGAGATGCGAAAATCTCCGCGATTGATGATTTCTAGTGGGTGGTGCGGTCTCACCAACTGACTCATCACCTCACCTAACAGTTATTGGTGATGGGTTAGCCAATGAGTGAACAACTCTTGTTCAATGATTCTCTAATCATGGTGCACCCAAACTTGGTCTCTAATTCATGAATCTCACCGTATCCGGAATATTGATCCACTCCTTAGTTAAGTCAGACCCACCATTTGCATAGACTGGGTTCCTAATTGGAGTCTCTCACCGTATCCAAAATATTGAGCCCAACTCATCCTCCAGCCCATAGCATCCAATGCCTAATAGACATGGTTGCGTCTTCCCGGTGCAACTGAGCCACTGTATCCAGCCGAGAACAATCAACCCCGGGAAGGGCCCGCACATCTACAATGGTGGAAGACCTCAGACTTAATCTTTTCTTAGGGAGAATTGATTCAGGTCTCATTAAACTAGACTTGGCTTAGTCATAACAATTATGACTAACCTAGTGGCATGGGTTAGCTCGGATTATTGACCACCTCAGATCAGAACTGTGTCAACAGATATGGCCAGGTAAGTGAGACCGGTGGAAGGAATATGCCATTAACTCGTACAAGAACGCATTCAGGTCGAGTAGCTTCCAATTAAAAACCAGTCGGTCGTCTGTGCCAAACTTACCTTAGACACCAAATTGTTGAGTCAGAACCAATTGGGTTAGCCTACAATCCAGACTCTAACCTCTGAGCCTAATTAGGTCTTGCTTGATCGTGACTCGATCTTGACCCAGACTTAATCCTATTAGGCTGGTCAATTTAAGCATTGTTGATCCCATCTAACCAACTCTTGATTCGGTTTGATCAACCGCTTAGACCTAATTGAGCTACCCAAGCCCGAACCCAGTATTATGAATATGTCTTAGATCTGAAATTCTCAATTTTAGACCTAATTAATATTCCATAAACTTAATTCTTAATTAAGTTAGGGTTCATAAACAAAATATGCACAATAAATCCTAGGGTTTCAGGATCTAGGGTTTTGCAGAAAGTAAGTTTTGGGTTTCTGATTAAGGACGAACACGCAGCACCCCTACACATCATAAGAACACCCCATCGAATGGGAAGAGAGGGCCTTTAAACCCTTCTTCGTTCTTATGACCGGACGGCCAAGAGGAACGCCTTAATCAGGAACATGTAAATACTACAAAACAGTTTATAGATCTATATCATATATCTCATATACAAATTAGATCTAATCATGGCATATTTTGCATACATCTCATGTATCAAATCATGCATATTTTTCAGATCTAAATTATCTCATAATAATCTAAAAAATTAGATTTAAATTGATCTAATCAAAATAAATTCTAATCTAGACAATTATGTAGAACTATTCTACAACTAGTCTAGACATGCATCAATCATATCTCATATGATATTTAAAATTAAATAATTTTTATTTGCTATTTTTTAGATGTTATTATAACACTTATAATATCAAAAAATAGTAAATAAATAGATCTAAAATATGATTTAATCAGATTAAATTCAAAACATGCAAGACTATTCTATAGAACTATTCTATTTCTAGAACTAGTCATGCATATTCTTCTAATCTTAGATCCAAATCATTTAATTTTAATTTTTTCTGATTTTCAGATCTGATCACATCTCATGTGACATCTAAAATCACTTTATTTTTCTAATTAAAATAAATTTAAAATTCAGATCTAAATAATTTTAGAACCTTGGCTCTGATACCAGTTGAAGGAAAATCCTGATTTTCCGGATCCAGGTTCGTTCAGATCTGATCAGATCAAGAGATATATTTCAAAAAATTTTCTCTTGATCTCAATCAGATCTTGATATATTTTCAGATCTAATTCTTATTATTTTAATAAATAAAATAAAATAAGATAAATTAAATCAAATTTAATTTACCTGATTTGGGTAATCCTATTACCCTGTAGATGATCCTGATTGCAGCGGAAGGTTCTGGATCTTAGCCACGCAAGCGCCTGGCCTCTACCGGTATCCACTCGGGTTGGATCTGGAGATCCTCTTCTTCTCTATCACACCTCCAAAAATTCAGATCTGGATCTGATCTGGAGGATCTTCAAAACTCTTTTGAAGATCTGCAGTCGTCCTTTTGCAGCAGCGCAGCCTTCTTGCTTTTGATCGCCTTTCCTTGATCTGAATCGCACCAACCAAAGTCCAAAACCCTTTTGGACGTGGAGAGGAGAAGGAGGAGAAGTTTAGGCATGGAGGAAGAGGGGAGAGGCAGCCTTGGGGCATGGGAAATCTCTTAGAATTAGGGTTGGGCGCAGGGTCTTATTTATAGACCTCTTGTGATCCAACTCCTCTTCCTCTCAACCAATCACAACCCTTTGTGAAATCAGATCTAAATCTGATTGGTTGGAATAGAGACCCCTGGATTCCTCCTTAGAGGGTGCCTAAGACCAGTCAAACTGGATTCTTAGTAGAACTCTAATTGGAATCCAAAAGGGAGGTGGAGTCCTTGTCCAACAAGGACTCCTAGGCGCCTCCTACTTGGGCTCACGCCACCCTTGGCGTGCGCCCTTCTCCTTGCCAGGTTCTGGCAGGGGGACAGGCCCCCACCAGCTCTCCAATAGGTGCATGACATGTGGTCAAAAGTCAAAGGGTCAATGGTCAACGTTTGACCAGTCAAAGGTAGACTTTTGACCAAAGTCAAAGAACAAGAAATGGCAGGTGACCAAAAATGGCAGGTAATGTCTTACAAATAAGACAACCTATTCTGACTTGGACAACCTCCAGTCAGACCATATGAAGGCCTCTGATTGAGCACAAACTCCTTTGGCTCAGTCAGGACAACTTATTTATGATAGTAAAAGAAGAACGTTAGGTTCAATCGAGTGCTAGCACGATTTCCTTGAACCTAATTGAATCTCATT